>JASIRB010003574.1:0-98760 GCA_030323885.1 Branchipolynoe longqiensis | reverse complement strand
GTCTTCCTTGATTTCAAGAAGGCATTTGATACAATTGACCACGATATCCTGATACAGAAAGTAGCAAGAGCTGGATTAGGCAACAAAGAATATAACGGGTTTATCACTATCCATATATATACAAATCGTATATATGAATACCTGGTATTGATTTTAATTTCACGTGAACTAAAAAGATCTAACTCAAAGTGGTTTAATGTACTACTGTGAATGAATTATGCATATTGGTGTCAACATGGTAAATTCTTCAATAAGTAACAATATTAAAACCATTACGCAACACTTCAGTAGGTATAGATATGTAGCAACTATGTAAAAGCACTTAGAGAAAGAAACATTAAAAGTGTGGGTACTTCAGTTACTAGTTACTCCCGCAGTACTGTCCCTGTGAAAATAACCACATCAATTGGCAATCTCATGTCCTAAATTTATTGTTCCAATCTTTATTTAAATATCATAGTCCACTACTTCTGGGACGAAGAATATTATCATGGGGTGATGAAAATGTGAAATATTGAGCCTAGATCAGAATTCGAACCTACACCTCTTACATTCCGGACTAGTGTACTAACCATTACACCGCCTAGTCTCCGTGATGTCATCACCTTATCCACGCCTCCTTGCCTCATTACCTCCTTGCCTCCTTGGCTCCTTTCCTCCTTGCCTCCTTGCCTCCTTGCCTCCTTGCCTCCTTGCCTCCTTGCCTCTGTGCCTCCTTGGCTCCGTGCCTCCTTGCCTCCTTGTCTCCTTGCCTCCTTGCCTCCTTGCCTCCTTGTCTCCTTGCCTCCTTGCCTCCTTGCCTCCTTGCCTCCTTGCGTTGTTGACCTCCGTGCTCCTTGCCTCCTTGCTCCTTGCTCTTGCCTCCCTGCCTCCTTGCTCCTGTGCCTCCTTGCCTCCTGCGTCCATTGCCTCCATGCCTCCTTGCCTCCGTGCCTCCTTGCCTCCTTGACTCCTTGCCTCCTTGCGTTGTTGACCTCCTTGCCTCCTTACCTCCCTGCCTCGTTGCCTCGTTGCCTCCGTGCCTCGTTGCCTCTGTGCCTCCTTGCTCCAGGCTCCTTGCCTCGTGCCATCCTTGCCTCTTGCCTCATGCTCCTTGCCTCCTTGCCTCCTTGCCTCCTTGCGTCGTTGACCTCCTTTCCTCCTTGCCTCCTTGCCTCCTTGTCTCATTGCCTCCTTGCGTGAGAGGTCAGTTCAGACTACTACAATATTTATGAAATCATGTAGATCAATAGACTTGTCGAATTGAGAGCGGATTGGTGTAGAGAATCTTCTGTGACTGAGTGGGATATCGGGTCATGGTGTCAGTGGCCTGATTTCCCAGTGGGGCAGCACTATAAAGTTGCCATGAGTGTGCACTGTCACAAGTCGGTACCTGTCCTGATATGACCTTAGATGTTGCCAGGATGTAAAACTCTAACAACCAACCAATCTATAAGACCTTTTCCACAGAACATCATGTACAGTGTTTTGCTGTCTGCAATATTTGTTTCGCCAATGCCGGTTCAAATATACCTAATGGCGCTGTCACATTACGACGCCTCTAGCCAACGCGCGTCGACGTATGTGATTTTTTGGCGCAACATCGGGATACGTCAGGAAGCGTTATGTGTGCGTTAGGCACGCGTTGGTATTCGTTGATGGACGGCGACGGTCGATGAGGGTCGGCGGCACGCGTCATCGCATGTCAAAAGTTTTGCACATGAACAAAACTTTCGACGTGCGCCGACGCGCGGGCACCAACTTTATGGCTACGTTAGGGGCGTGTCGAGATACGTTAGAGTCGCTGGAATAATGTTATGCGAACGCTAGGCAGATGCCACGCATATGTGAGGGTCATTCCCACACGTTCTACCAAAATGTTGCTTTTTGTTGTTTTACGTCCTAGCAACATCTAAGGTCATATCAGGATGGCGCGCCAAACTTTTACCACAACGTCGGCCACACGCTACCAATATGTTGCGCTGATGCCGAAAAGTTTGACGTGTCTCGACGATTAAAAGTGATTTTGCGCATTGGCTGTGCGCTGGCAAGAAGGGTCGTAATGTGACAGCACCATTAGTATTTTGGTTTCGGAAATAGCGATACTTTCATCGGAGTACGCGAAAACCAGACGGGATGGCCGAATGAGTTAGAGCGTCCGTCTATCGTGTTGGGAGACCATGGGATCGTGGGTTCGAACCCTGGTCGAGCCAAACCAATGACTTAAAAATTGATACTTGTCACTTCCTAGTCTGGCACTTGGCATTATTAGGATAGGGCAAGGACTGGTTGGCTCAGTGGGGCAGCACTATAAAGTCACCATGTGTGCCCACTGTCACAAGTCGGTACCCATCCTGATATGACCTTAGATGTTGATAGGACGTAAAACATCGGAGTACGCGCGGCTTTAACCTCGTGAAACCACTGCTACCGGGTGTCAGTCACACTGCGATCCTTTTGTATAATTATAGACACAGCTCATATCACAAGCAGCTAACAATTCAACACACGACACAAACAACAACACAAGTGGGGGGGGGGGGGGGGACTAACACCCACAACAGCTGCAAACAACAGAGAAGTGCGTGGTGTGCACTACAGGTGTACATTATATAAACACATTATACAAGTTACCCAGACACGTGTAAGTTGTTAGATTTGCGCTGCATTTCTTGGTTGCTTTTAGATGGCAGTCCACCCGACGGGATCGCCGAATTGGTAAGACTTATGCCTGGCACACACCTCCCGTTTACGATTCACGCACTAAACTGACTGCGCATCACGACCCCGACCCGTCCCGTTTCATGACTAAAACTGCCCAATTCGTTTTTCGAATCCCTTGCAAGTTCAGTTTTAACCCCTAAAACTGAGTTTTAAGTCGTGAATCGCAAGGCTCTGGTGTGCTAGGGGGTCGCACACCTAACGACTAAAACTCAAACTTATGCGTGAAATGGGCAGTTTTAGATCGTATACGGGAGGTGTGTACCAGGCATAACAGTGCTCGTATTCCACTGCAGGAGGTCGTGGCTTCGGTCCCCGACAGAGTCAAACCATGACTTATAAAATTGATACTTGTCACTACCTAGCCTGGCACTCTGCATAAATAGGGTAGGACAAGGACTTTTTGGCACAGTATCAGGATAATGTGACTGTGTGGAATATCAGGTCATGGTGCTGGTGACCAGGTCGCTCAGTGGGGCAGCACTATAAAGGTTGCCATGAGTGCGCACCGTCAGAAGTCAGTACCCGCCCTGATATGACCTTATATGTTACCAGGACGTAAAACTGGTTAGTTCAGTCTCACTGGACGCGATGGCCGAATCGGTAGAGTGCAAGCTTCCCGTGAGGAAAGTCGGGAGTTCGAATCTCAGCCGTGTCAAACCAATGACTTATACAATTGATACTTGTCACTGCCAAGCCTGACGCTTGGCATTAATAGGAGAGGACGAGAACTGGTTCACACAGTATCAGGATAATGTGTCTGTGTGGGATATCGGATCATGGTGCCGGAAGCCGGGTCTACTATAAAGTCACCATGAGTGCACACTGTCACAAGTTGGTACCCGTCCTGATATGACCTTAGATGTTGCTAGGATATTAAGCAACAACAAACGAACAACAGTTCAGTATAGGGATGCTGTGACTGAGTGGGATCCCCGGTCATGGTGCCTGCAGCCTAGTCTTCAAGTAGGGCAGCACTATAAAGTTGCCATAAGTGCGCCCTGTTACAAGTTGGTACTCGTTCTGCTATCACAGTATCAGTATCACCTTAGATGTTATCAGGAACCCTATTAAACAATCATGTGGCCGTAATCGATTAACACGACCCGGGGCGACTCGGGTCACCCGTGCCGTGTGCAAAACGACCCGACCCCAGTAACCCACCTCTTGGCTGGGGTTTGCTAGGAGCGATGACGTCACATCTGTGCTGGTACCTACCTGTAGGATAACAGCTACCATTACAACTCCGATGTGTTGTTTTAATGCTCTTTTAAATAACGCAGCTTGCCAGCTTCTACAATCATAAAATACTTTCAATCCTATTTTGCTGTACATATATCCCTTATTGAAAAAAAATATATTAAGTTTTAGATTAAGCCACCATTCTGTCCACCACGAGCGTATTCGTTTATTCAACCCGAGTCTGTAGGATGTGCGCATGCGCCAAAAAGTGGCTCGGGTGACCCGAGTTGATTAATCGATTACGCCCTTGGAGTCTTATTATAATAATGCTATCATCATTTTCGGCGGTGAATGAGGTTAATGAGCAAAGGCGAGCGGTGGCGCCACCGTCCGAGCTGAGGTTGAGTAGGTTGGAGCAGTAGATGTCTAGCGCGAGGCTCCACCACCTGATTACTGATGTGTGGATGTGAGGAGCGAGTATGAAATTCCTGATTATTATACTCGTATAATTCTTATACAGCATATATATATACACAATAAATGCACATATTTGTAAATATATACATCAAGACAGATCAAAGGCACATATTAATCTACATAAAAATCTATCTAAATCTCTATATTTAAATATAAATATAAATATAAGAAATATATATAAGTAATTAATATATATAAATATAAAATACATAAACTTGTTTATCTATAATATATATATATATATATATATATATTTAAATGTGGGTATCCATAACGTATAAATGTTACTTATCTCTTTTTAATGTATATATCTATTTAGTATATCTCTTTTTAATGTTAACCCCGTCCAGATATGACCTTAGCTGTTGCCAGGGCGTAAAGCTCCATTGAGCAACAACATTAATGTCTACAATATTTAATATATGCACATATATACATACTCCACTATTGGCGCAATAAAGAGGTTGAATTGTACATTTGTTAATAGACATTCATATATATATATTATATATACATATGTATATATACATATATATATATGGATAGTGATAATCCCATCATCCATATATATATATATATATATATATATATATATATAATACATATATATATATATATATAAAGAGGTTGAATTTTACATTTTTTGATAGACATACATATATATATATATACATATATATATATTTAATCCCATCATCCCATATCTATATATCTATATATCTATATATATACATAAAGAGGTTGAATTTTACATTTGTTGATATATACACACATATACACCGCCCCCTCCTCCCGCCCCACGCCGCCTGGCGGGGCCTCACGGCGGGAGGGGCGATGTGCGGGGACCGCCGCCCTGACAATGTGTCGTTGGGAGCAAACCCTCCTCAAACACAACCAAGCACAATCCCCGCGTCCCGCGCGCCTCACACCGGGGGGCCCCCGCCCCGCCACAATGGCCGCGCCGTCACTTCCGGTGGAACCCATTCATCACGTGACGGCCTGGTAAGCGACCCTCACATTGCGATGTTGCCGCTGCGAGTGCGCACCCTTTCAAGGAGGGGCGACAGTCGCCGGTTTCTACCACACATCACGTGGTCGCCGCCAACCTCAGTGCGCAGACTCACCATTTCTCACCGCCCTCTCGCGCTGACGACGAGAGTATGGGATGTCGGCGAGACGCGGTCGGGCAGAACGCCAAATCACCCTCGCCCCCCGGTGCTATTCCTAAATGTGCGTCGCGTATCGGCGGTTAATGTTAAGAGTGCGATTTTGTTGCTGGTGATGATTTGACATTAAATTAAAACCAGAGAAGGAAGGAGGATCTATTTAGTTATTCTTTCTTTCTTTCTTTCTCCCTCTTGTGATCTCAATTCTTACATCAATCCAATCTCTTAAAGGTGCCCAGTAGTATAGCCTTGTCACATTCAGTTGTCTTTTTGTTGTTGTTCTTTTACTACTAATATAATTTGTTTTATCCCAGCCACATTTATGAGATGGTAACTCCTTTTCTCACCTTTCCCTCTCTTCTCACTTTTATGCGCAACTGTTTACAGAGATGCAGGCCAACATACAGTGAAGCAGCAGACTAAAGGTAGGATTCCTTACACGCGGTACGCGTAATGCGTTATGCATCATGCATTATCCGGTATGTGAATGCCATCACTCCTTACACACGTTATGTGTAATGCGTTATGTGGCACACGACTGGCTATATTTAACAAATAAAAATAAACATTTATTCTCCATACTGCTCTGTATATGACCAAATATTGCATTTATATCTATGTAACTTTTTGTACGTCACATGGGGGTTCCTACCTTTATTATAAACAAATTATAGATAAGTATTCATATTTCTGTGCATATGGTAGCATTTTTAGCTTTCCCATAACCGTCAGTCTCCCGATTGAGATGGTCCTAACATCCTAAACTGAGCCATGTTAGGACCGTCCTTTTCGGTCAACAAAATCTGGGATGGTCCTAACATCCCTCAGAGCAAGCTAAACTGAGCCATGTTAGGACCGTCCTTTTCGTTATAATTGCCAAATTATAGATAAGTATTCATATTTTTGTGGCTCTGGTAGCATTTTGCGTGTAGATACAGGGCGTGTAGATACTGTCCGTAATTATCAGTTGCCTCCTCCAGCCTTATATCAATGGACAAATGCGACTGATGCTTTTCTATTCGCACCAGCTTGACGCATTACGCATTACGCACCGATCGCTACATGGACCGATCGGGAAAATGGATTTGTATTCGCATTCACATTCGCATTCGCATTCGCATTACGTGTGTAAGGAATGTAGCTCATAGGTTTCAAGGCGTTTCGATTTTTTGTCGCATTCGCATTACGCATTACGCATTACGCGTGTAAGGAATGCGACCTTAAGAAGTGACACGTGACAGGCACGAGGCTTTCACCCTTCTTCATGCACATTGCATAATAACTGCATTTAATTACAGTAACACCTCTCTAAATCGACCCACATTGACACCAACTTTAAATCATCCATTTAGGGAGGTGGTTGGTTTAGCGAGTTAGAATATGATCAAAATGGTATTGTTGGGACCCAAATAAAGTGATCGATATATGGGAGTGGTCGATCTGTGGAGGTGGTCGGTTAGAGAGGTTTTACTGTAAATGCAAGATTAACATTGACAACTGTTATTCACCGCCAGCCTTCGAGGTTGTGATTCGATTTAAATCTCTCAAATCAGATTGTATTTGTTATTGTCTGTCCGAACACAGCCTTAGATTAATCTCAGTTGGTGCACTTATATTTTCGCGCAATTTTAGTCGGCGTGTATTTTGTAACACCATGCACATATGGGGCACTGCAATTGCCCTGATCATGCAGCTCTTTACTGTATATTTATATTTAACGGGAAATTATTGCTGAAATAATAATTACACACATCCCTTTACCTAAACATAAAAATGGAATATTTTTGTGTACATATAATGATATATGCATAAAATAAAAACATACTCAATTGTTATAGCTGAGCTAATTACAGTTTCCCTAAAGCTGCATCGTCTCATGAAAGTCATGGTGCCGGCAATCTGGTATCCATATGGAGCAGCACTATAAAGTGGCGATGAGCACAGACTGTCACAAGTCAGTACACATCCTGATATGACCGTAGATGTTGCCAGGATGTAAACCTCCAACAAACAAAACAAACAAACTTGTACAGCTTTAACTCGTCGTCTCAGGTATGGACCCTCCCCTCCCGCCCCCCGACCCCCCCCCCCTCCTGCCCCCTTTGGAGAGCATATGGCCCTCCATAGAGTCATTCTTCAACGACTGCCTATGGCCCTCCATAGAGTCATTCTTCATTCACTGAGTCCATTCAGGGCTGTGTGTTCTAAGTGGCTGGGTTGTAACTAATGTACCCTTATATTGGACCAGCATCACTCAGTAGCTGAGTGATGCAATAATGGAATTCTAAGTTCCACTGGTTTCTCAGTAAGGACTGAAGCTGTGACCCAGCATGCCGGGTAGTCCGAGTTCCACTGGTTTCTCAGGAAGGACTGAACCTGTGACCCAGCATGCCGGGTAGTCTGAGTTCCACTGGTCCCTCAGGAAGGACTGAAGCTGTGACCCAGCATGCCAGGTAGTCCGAGATCTGCTGGTTCCTCAGGAAGGACTGAAGCTGTGACCCAGCAGGAAGGACTGAAGCTGTGACCCAGCATGCCGAGTAGTCCGAGTTCCGCTGGTCCCTCAGGAAGGACTGAAGCTGTGACCCAGCATGCCGGGTAGTCCGAGTTCCACTGGTCCCTCAGGAAGGACTGAAGCTGTGACTCAGCATGCCTGCCAGGTAGTCCGAGTTCTGCTGGTCCCTCAGGAAGAACTGAAGCTGTGACCTAGCATGCCGGGTAGTCCGAGTTCTGCTGGTTCCTCAGGAAGGACTGAAGCTGTGACCCAGCATGCCAGGTAGTCCGAGTTCTGCTGGTCCCTCAGGAAGGACTGAAGCTGTGACCTAGCATGCCGGATAGTCCGAGTTCTGCTGGTCCCTCAGGAAGGACTGAAGCTGTGACTCAGGATGCCGGGTAGTCCGAGTTCTGCTGGTTCCTCAGGAAGGACTGAAGATGTGACCCAGCATGCCGGGTAGTCCAAGTTCCGCTGGTCCCTCAGGAAGGACTGAAGCTGTGACCCAGCATGCCAGGTCTCAGCTTCAGCTTGCACACCGGAAGTTGGGGGTGGTGCTCCTCCCAGCCCTATTCTACACTATATTGAGGATTTGCGTGTGACGTAGGCATCACACTACTCCTGCATCATTCGTTGGATAGAAGCAGTTCCTTCCACTCTCAAATGTATGTAAACAAAACAAAAAGCACAAATCTATTCACTGCTACAATGTAATTCTGTTATTTAGAACAATGAATATTCAGTCGGGGGTTGAAATAATGTTATTTATGAGAATAGCTTACTGAAAAAGTGAAATTCGGTCAGATTAAACCCCAAATCCCAGCGTCGGCGGCAATATTGTCGAAGGTAAACAAAACAAAAAGCACAAATCTATTCACTGCTACGATCTAATTCTTTTATTTAGAATCATTAATATTCACTCGGGGGTTGAAATAATGTTATTTATGAGAATAGCTTACTCAAAAAGTGAAATTCGGTCAAATTAAACCTAAAATCCAAGCGATATTAATGCCGCCGTTGCATTGGCGGGGATATTGTCAAAGGTAAACAAAACAAAAATCACAAATCTATTCACTGCTATGATCTCATAATTATGTTATTCAGAACCATGACCATTCAGTTGGGGGTTAAAATAATGTTATTTAACAGAATAACTTAATCAAAAAGTCGGTCAAATTAAGCCCACAATCAGAGCGATATTGGAAGTGTTATGCTGTACTTTCTATCCAACCATGATGGCCGACGAGGCACTGGTCACCTGGTGCTAATCGTTTTACACAAATCCTCAATACCTTATACTTTAAACTCACTTTTCACATGCAACCACATGCCTACTGCTGGCCAAACATGGTAGGGTTATGGCAATACATTTGTTTCAAATATCATTTGCAGTGAGTGAAATTGTCTTAGCAAATATTTTCCATTAAGATGAAATGCCACTTTTGTTTGGGTGCACCGCTTGAGACTGTGTGTGACTGGATATTTCTTGTGGTGTGCATGTCTGGATTTCTGTTTGTTTGTACTTGTGTCTGTTTGTCCGTTTGTGTCTGTGTATGGATGTGTCGGTGTGACTGTCTGCATCTATGCTTGTGTGTTTGTGTGTTGTTTGTTTGTGTGTTGTTTCACGTCATAGCAACATCCAAGGTCATATCAGGACGGGTACCGACTTGTGACAGTGCGCACTCTTGGCGACTTTATAGTGCTGCCCCACTGGAAGACCAAGCCACCAGCACCATGACCTGATATCCCACTCAGTCACATTATCCTGACACTAAGCCAACCAGTCCTTGTCCTATCCTAATAATGCCGAGTGCCAGGCTAAGAAGCGACAAGTATAAATTTTTAAGTCATTGGTTTGACTCGTCCAGGGTTCGAACCCACGACGCCACGATCTACCAACACGGGAGACAGACACTCTAACTCATTCGGCCATCCCGTCTGGTCCCCTGTCATGGAGCTACTGCTGCGAGAGTAAGCACCCAGGTACCAGCAGGTTAGGACCACACAGCAGATTCAGCAGTTACAATTGGAGGTAGCAACTATTGATCCATGTGAACTTACTGCATGTTTAATGTGTGACGGGGTGTGGCTGAAGGTGTATAGGCATGACCACGTGCACCACAGTCAATCCCCCTTGTACAGTAACTCCACCAGTGCATCTTAGTGCGCATGCGTCTGCATATATATATATGTAAATTCCAGTGCGTGAGTGACAGTATTCGCGGCACTGGTGGGGGTTGGGGGTGGTGGCACCACCTGACCCAACAGTGAAAAAGAGGGGTCACCCATAAAGTAGCGCACAAAATAAGGGTGACCAATATAGGGTATCTTCTCTTACGCGCCTTTATACTCGTATAATTCTTATACATCACATATACACACCCAATAAAGCCTCTCTAGCCGACCACTTCCACAGATCGACCACTCCCTATATCAATCACTTTCTTTGGGTCCCAAGCGATCACCCATACAATACCATTGTAACGAAATGAAAAACTCCCTCAACCGACCCCTCCCTAAATTGCCCATTTAAAGTTGGTCCCATGGTTGGTTGATTTAGATAGAGATTTTACTGTATATATGTGTATAGAGAGAGAGAGTAATGCGTGAATGTGCATGTGCGTGTGTGCCAGGTACACTGACTTCCCCAGGTGAAAGGCGACATGCACAAGTAGGCGTGTGTAGGTTGGGTGTAACAGGGAACATTCATATATATACTAATGGTTAGGACATCCGCCCCGGAATCGTAGACGTGTGGGTTCGAATCCCATATTTAGACGCAATGTTTCCCATTTGCAAAGACACCCCAACTCCGAAGGGGGGGGGGGGGCAATGCACCAATGGGCGGATGGAGGAAGTAACAAAGTAAATATGTTCCCTTAGCATTTATACTCGTATAATGTGTTATACATCATACACATGCATAGTCAGGGAACATGTATATGTATATTCTCTGATGCTACACGATAGCACGTAGATGTACCCGTTCTCCGACTAGACACATATCCGACTAGATACATATCCGACTAGATACATATCCGACTAGACACATATCCGACTAGATAGATATCCGACTAGATACATATCCAACTAGATACATATCCAACTAGATACATATCCGACTAGATACATATCCGACTAGATACATATCCGACTAGATACATATCCGACTAGATACATATCCGACTAGATACATATCCGACTAGATACATATCCGACTAGATACATATCCGACTAGATACATATCCGACTAGATACATATCCGACTAGATACATATCCAACTAGATACATATCCGACTAGATACATATCCGACTAGATACATATCCAACTAGATACATATTTGACTAGATACATATCCGACTAGACACATAGCCGACTAGACACATAGCCGACTAGATACATATCCGACTAGATACATAGCCGACTAGATACATATCTGACTAGATACATATCCAACTAGATACATATCCAACTAGATACATATGATAACAGAAGCAGTAGCGGTTGAAGGGAGTGTTGGATATAAGTTATAACTAAGAGCACATGTCCTTGTTTACTTTCCCCTGAGTTAGTTATAAAATAAATAAATATATACATATACATCTGTATTTGCTTTTTTAACCGCACCTTTCCAACAACAACACCACCACCACCAACACAAACAACAACAAGAGACCACATCTATGCACAAAACACCACTACGCTTCGATACAAAGCACCAGGCCTGCAGACATGAGTGAGATATTCAATTGTGAGACGACGCTACTGTGCCGATGCTCGACTGCCTGAAAGCCCCAATATGTTGGTTCACCTTATCGGTGTGAAGTCGGGGGATTGGTGTCGGCGAGATAACGTCTCGGGGGCCCGATGGACCCATTAAACACCTGTGTCATTACCATAGTAACCATCCCTCTCCACCTGTATCAGTTTCCCATGGCCGGGTAACACAACAACCCCCCACTCCCACCCACCCACCCCCATCCACCAATCCCATCTCCACACCCCACAACCCCCAGCTTACTCAAGAGTTAAAGGCACAGCAGTGCTGAGATTTAAACGCACGCAATTCCTACTAAGCAACTACTTCCGGTATATGTGCGCGCATGCGCTGTAGTTAGTATTAATAGCCAGGAGCTCAGGTAGGAGGGGGGGGGGGTAAATGTTGTGGGGGGGGGGAACCAATAACAACATTATTAAAAATAAAATGAAGCCAGCCAATATAAAGTGTGCTCCGATTATGAGGCCCCGGTCTGAAGAGTTAGAGTCGACTCCTCTGGGGCACTGTGTACTGTAGAGATGATATGGGGTTGGTTAGGAGTGGGAGGGCCCGGCCACCAAATAGACAAGTGAGTAGATGCTTAACCCTCCACAGCCCGGGGCTATTCGGGCAGGCGACGGCAGTCCAGCAGTCAACCCAGCCTTAAAGCCGCACACGCAAAACCAACACACTTAAAGGGGCATACTTCAGTTTCTGTCAATTTTCTGAGATAAATATATTAAATTGATTTGTGAAATATACCTTACTTTAGTTTGAGGTAACTTTTATTTTAAATGGCTAACTTTTGAGATATTTGAAGTGGAAACACGTCATATTATTAGTTTTGGCAAGCATGCCAAAACTCTGACCCCATAGTCTTCAGCAACAACAGGTTTTTAAAATTAAATTGACTCAGTATTTCCTATGTGGCAACATATGCATAATAAATACATGAGTATCTAGGTCAGATGTATACAATCAAATATAGGTAATTGTTTTGGGCTTGGAAATTTAATGCTTCATCGGACCATGAGCTTTAAAGCTGAATAGTCCAACTATTTTGAGTTTCTGATAGTTTTGAGTTTCAGTCAGATTTTGAGATAAATATATTAGATTGATCATTGTGGTCTAGGCTACAAATTACAATAGTTTGAAGTAATTGAACCAAAATGATAAATTGTTAACGTTTTCCATATTTTGACTACCTTAAATACCTCGAAAGTGATTTTGGCGTGAATGCCAACATGCTGGACAACCTAGGCATCAGCAGTAACAGGGTTCTATTAAATTGAGTTAGCATTCAAAATTCTGACACCATAGGTTTCAGTTGTAACAGAGAAAAAAGAGAGAGTTTAGTGAAGGAGCATACCCTCCCTCCTATTAATAAGTGTACCTCCCTCCTATGCCATGATTAATAAGTGTACCAGTATCTAAGTTAGATGTGTAGACTCAACTCTAGGGCCGTAATCGATTAACACGACCCGGGCGACTCGGGTCACCCGAGTCGTCAGAATTTCAAATAGAACACCGCGAGTGGAGTCGACAAATACACATGCCGTGTGCAAAACAACCCGACCCCAGTAACCCACCTCTTGGCTGGGGTTTGCAAGGAGCGATGACGTCACATTTGCGCTGGTACCGTCCTGCAGGATAACAGCCACCAGTACCAGTCATACATTTTTTGTTGTTGTGATAACATAGATTAATGAAATGGAAATATCACTAAACTATGCCATCATAAAAATAGTTCAATCATATTTTGCTGTAATTATATCGGCTACTAAAAAAAACTAATAAAAGGGGCCACCATTTTTGTCACCCGAGCATGGAGAAGCTTATTCGATTATTCAACCCGAGTCTGCAGGATGTGCGCATGCGCCAAAAAGTGGCTCGGGTGACCAAAGTCGATTAATCGATTACGCCCTTTGTAACTGTCTTCGTTTTGAAAAGTTGATGCTTTCATCAGAAAATGCAGCTTGAACCTATATTAAATCCTTCATGTCCAACATAGATACTGGTGCACTTATTAAATAGTTATTACTGCACAGAAGGGATACTAAAGCTAAGGTTCCATATACATGGTATGCGGCATGCAGCATGCAGCATGCAGCATGCGAATGTGAATGTGGTATGCGGCATAGATACCCATGCCAACCTCCAATAGCCGGTGTCTACTTTTTGTGTTGGGGGGTCGTTAAACAAATCAAAGAAAAAGAAAAAAAGATACCCATCCCATCCCATTGGAGTTTTTGCTCCAAATTTGTGAAGGAAAGTCAAAGTTACTATTGTTTTTTAAAATTGCAAACGCAGCAGTATTTGCATTCGCATTCGCATTCGCATTCGCACCGATCGGTCCATGGGTCAATCCATTTGCCGCATTCGCATTCGCATTCGCATTCGCATTCACGTTCTTATTCGCATTCGGATACATGGAAGCACCACTATTCATTTACATGCTTTTCAATTTTTCCCCCCATTCGCATTCGCATTCGCATAACACATACGCGTATATGGAATCTTAGCTTTATTCAATTTAATAGAACCTGTCACTAGTGAAGTGTTTTGGGTCGGGTATTTCGATGTGCATGCCAAAATTAAGTTAGCATTTTTTTACACTTCAAATCTCTCTAAAGCTAACCCTTTAAAATAAAAGTTACTTCAAACTGATTGGTTGGTTGGTGGAGCTTTACGCCCTGGCAACATCTAAGGTAACATATCAGGAACTTCAAACTGAAGTAGAGCAGATAATTATTACCAACCGGATATATTTATGTCATGGGGGTGATGAAAATGGGAAATATTGCGCCTAGAGCGGGACTCGAACCCACATCTCTTTGCATTCCGGGCCAGTGTGGTAACCATTACACCACCTAGGCTCCCTGATATCACTATACTATCCACGCCTACTTGTCTATGCGGCTCCTTGCTTGAGAGGTTAGTGCAGACCACTACACTCGTCCCCCTGGAATTGTAAGTCTTTTAATAGTTACAATTACATACACACAGGCAATGCACTTACACATACATACACAGGGTAGGTTCAACAACTATACAGTGCATAGCTTGTACAGGATCATGGTCATGGCAACCAGTGTTGTGGTGGTGATGAAAATGGGAAATATTGTGCCTAGAGCGGGACTCGAACCCACATGTCTTTGCATTTCGGGCCAGTGTGCTAACCATTTCACCACCTAGGCTCCCTGATATCACCATACTACCCACACCTACATGTCTATGCAGCTCCTTCCCTGAGAGGTCAGTGCAGACTACTACATTTAGCTAATACTGTAATAGAGTGGCACACATTCAAAACCACCGGATTATGCAACTTTAAAACTGGCGCATGCGCAGGGCAATTGCAGTGTCCCATATGTGCATGGCGTTACAAAATACCCGCCGACTAAACCTGTGTGAAAATATAACTACAGTGACTAGGATTAATCTAAAGCTGTGTTCGGACAGAAAATAACAAATATAATCTGATTTGAGAGATTTAAATCCAATCATAACCTCGAAGGCTAGTGGGGAATAACAGTCGTCAATTTATTTGAATCTTGCATTTACAGTAAAACCTCTCTAACCGACCACCTCCACAGATCAACCACTCCCCTATATCAATCGCTTTATTTGGGTCCCAAACGATCACCCATAAAATACCATTGTAACGATAACAAAAAATCCCTAAACCGACCACCTCCCTAAATGGACCATTTAAAGTCGGTATCATGGTCGGTCGATTTAGAGAGGTGTTACTGTATATCCTTGTGTAAATTAAAATTACAAATAATCCGAACGTTGATCAGTTGGTAAGACGCGACCATCGGCGGAGAAATGAGCCACAAGTGAGAGCGACGTCATTGGGGAGCGTAACGCTTCGCTGCGCACCAATGGCATATTAAACCGAGGGCATTATGGGACATCAATGGCGCCGAGTCAACATTCTGATTAAAAGCGATTAAGTTGAGTAGATAGGGGGAGACAGAGGTGCGCAACGTGTGTGCATGTGTGCGTGTGTGCGTGTGCGTGTGTGCGTGTGTGGGGGTGGGGGTGGGTGGGTGAGGGGGGTGTGGGTGGGTGAGGGGATGGTAGGTGCGGGTAATCAGTGCGGGTATTTATGGGTGGAGGGGTAAGGTAATTGATCCCCGTGATCTCTGGTGGGGAAACGGTGTGGAGGCGTGTGTGCATGTGTGCGTGCGTGTGTGCATGTGTGTGCACGTGTGTGCATGTGTGCGTGTGTGCATGTGCATGTGTGTGTGCAAGTTTGCGTGTGTGTGTGCATGTGTGTGCATGTGTGTGCATGTGTGTGCATGTGTGTGCATGTGTGCTTGTGTGCATGTGTGTGCACGTGTGCGCATGTGTGCGTGTGTGCATGTGCATGTGTGTGCATGTGTGTGCATGGGTGTGCATTTGTGCATGTGTGTGCATGCGTGTGTGTCCCTGTGCATGTGTGTGCATGCGTGCATGTGTGCATGTGTATGCGTGTGTGTGCGTGTGTGCATGTGTGTGTGTGCATGTGTGCATGTGTCTGAGTATGTGTGTGCGAGTATGTGTGTGCATGTGTATGTGTGCGTGTGCGTTGTGTGCGTGTTTTCATGTGTGCATGAGTGTGTGTGCACATGTGTGTGCATATGCATGTGTGTGTATGTGCATGTGTGCATGTGTGCATGTGTGCATGTGTGCATGTGTGCATGTGTGTGGGTGTGGGTGTGGGTGTGCACATGTGCATGTGTGTGTGAGTATGTGTGCGTGTGCGTGTGTGCATGTGTGTGCATGTGTGTGCGTGGGCATGTGTGTGTGCATGTGCATGTGCATGTGTGCATGTGTGTGAGTGTATGTGTGCGTGTGTGAGCATGCGCAGCGTGTGCATTAAAAGACAGGTCGGGTAAAAGTCAGGGCGCCAGGGCTTAAATATGAGATAAAACTAATTTAAATAGAAGATACAACAAAGTTAAATGAGTTGGTTGTTGGGGTTTCACGTCCTGGCAACATCTAAGGTCATATCAGGACGGGTACCGACTTGTGACAGTGTGCACTCATGGCGACTTTATAGGGCTGCTACCCCAATGCGAGACCAGTCCGTCAGCACCATTACCTGATATCCCACTCAGTCACATTATCCTGATGCTGAGCAAACTAGTCTTTGCCCTATCCTAATAATGGCAAGCGCTTGTCTAGGAAGCGAAAAGTAGGGTCTATCATTTGTTAAGTCATTCCATATATTGGTTGGTATATATTATATTTGATAACACAATAGATTCTGTAACATATAGGATTCAGTATATTTTATTAATAAATTTTATATGACAATTAACATACCGTATATAGACAATATATTTATGTAGTAGATTATACCATTATTACACATATTACAGGGTATGCAGGTATTGCAGGTATAGCAATACCTCAGGGAGTTTGACACCCCTGCCTTGCAGAGTTGTAAACCACTGCCTTGTGGTACAGGTTCTTGACAGACCGAAGGCTAAGGGAGCAAACCCTAAACAGAAAACCATGTCACTGTGGCAGCATTAAGGGTGGTTGATATATGGAACTCCCAACATCTCCCGACCAGCCACTGCAGGGACAAATAGTTTTGCGCCTGTCTTGACATGTTCTTGCTGGTGTGAAACCTCTATTTGCTCCCCGAGAGAGTGCCGCTGGTAACTTGCAAAAGCCAGCAGCACTTCAACACTTTTGCAGGCAGCTTTCATGAAATGTGACAAATAAGGAAATACTCAAACGGACAGGGCTGCCCTCTATGGAAGATCTTCTGATCAAAAAGAATCTCCGGTGGACTGGACAGCTCATGAGGATGGCATCAGACAGGCTACCAAAGCATATCCTCTATTCTCAACTGTCTTCTGGTTACAGAAAGAGAGGGCGCCCTCGTCTCTGGTTCAAGGATACCATCAAGAGAAACCTGAAGCTGAGAGACATTAAGACTGACTCATGGACGCAACTCTCACAGCAGAGAGCTAAATGGAGAGCGGCAGTCAAGTAATGAAAGCAGTCTTTGTCGTATCGCGACCGACAGCATGATGATGATGATGACACATATTACATATATATATATATACATATATATATATCTATATATATACAGATATATATATATATATATATATATATATATATAAACACAAGCTACAGTACAAAAGAGAGAAAGACAATGAATGTGGGTTGAGATAATATATTCTCTGGCATAGGGAATATTTGCCCTAGCCTAAAAGGAAAAATTCCGGTCGCAAGTGACAGTAGTAGCGGCGGAAGTATGGTCAGGCGGTGGTGGAGCCACTGGTACCCGTATGAGTAGGAAGCAAATAGATGCAGGAAGCCCATTGGCCAATAATATAATATCGGAATAACATAATACAGTGTAACAAAGACATAGAAATTCCCTTACGCGGCTTTATACTCGCATAATGCTTATACATCACATAAACACAAGCTACAGTACAAAAGAGAGAAAGACAATGAATGTGGGTTGAGATAATATATTCTCTGGCATAGGGAATATTTGCCAAGATCGAAGATACCCCAACCCATATCATAAGTCAAGGAGTGCCGAGTATTGGGGAGGCAATGGAGTGGTGGCAAGTGACGTAGCCACCCTCATATCATTCATGATCCTGATCGAGAGGGGGGTCTTCAAGTAGGTGAAGACCGTGTCGGTGCACCAATCGCCCCGGGTACGGAGCTCTTCGATTGTAGCGCCGCACAGAGACAGGAAGGTGCAGCCGCCCCTCCTGAGGGAGTGGGAGGAGAGAGCTGTGGGGTCGAGCCCCGCCTTCTCCCGCGAATACTTTTCAGGGTCGACTGGTAGACTTTATAAGGAAGGGGGTGGGAGGAGTGGCCCTCGCCCGGAATCCGGAAAGCCTGTTCCAACTGAGTCGCTGGGAGCTGCTCAAAGTGGAGCTCTGTCCAATGAACTGCACAGATCTGGGTATTGGGGCAGCGAACGACTGGGATCTCCAGGACCCTCTCCTTAAATTGTATAGTCTTTGAGCGCCTTATGGATATAATCATCCCCCAGGGGAAGAAGCGGAAGTCCCCCCTGAGGAGAGCGGAATCAGACGCGGTCACCTGGCATTTCCTCAGCAGGGCCCTGAAGCTGCATAGCAGAGCAGCTCTCCAAGCCACATGGTAGGTTGAGAGGTGTGCAGCGAATGGTCCCAGTATTCGGGCCTTGCTGTTAAATCGGGCTGCAAAGCCACACCACCAATCAACATCATCACGGAAGCCCTTCGATAGCCTGATCTTAAAGTGTGGCTCTCTCACGCTGTTAATCGCGTCATAAATCCGGCGGCAGAATGTCCTACCCCCCTTAACTACCTTGCTGCAGTGTGCAAGCAAGCTACCCAGGCTTTCGAGCTCCCTCCGAGACACCTTCCGCCGGCCGCTAACGCCCTTGAGGACCGCGATCAGTCTGCACAGTTTATCTTCAGGGAGCCTCATCTCCAACTCCACCGAGTCGATGATGATCCCCAGGAAGCGGACAGTGGTGCTTGGGGAGGTCAGCTTGCCGAAGCTTACAAAGAACCCGACCCTCCTGAGGATAGCTATGATTTTCTCCTGGTCCCTACATCCCTCAGCGAGGCTCGGACTAACTATGCAAAAATCATCGAGGTAGTTAATAACTCTAACTACCCCTTCTCGCATCGCACATCTCACGACGAAGTCAGAGATCTTGCTAAACACATAAGGGCTGGAGGAGAGTCCCATGCATAGCCTATTGTCCTTCATGTAGGTGCATTTAGTGCCACCGTCGGCACCGAAGTGCCAGTGTAGGCCTTGCCTTTCCCGGTCCCTGGGGTGTATTGATACGGCACGGTAAGCGTCCTTAATGTCAACTGTGGACATAAAGTCCCCCCTCTCCATAACCTCGACCACAGTTACGACACTCTTGTAGCAAAATTTTACACAAACATCATCAGTGCAAGAGTTAACAGAGCAGTCAGTCGGGCGGCTACAATCTACAATAGTCCGAGATCCACCCCCATCTTTCGGTACGCAAAATAAGTTGTGGATACAAGCTGGTGGGTCATCTACTACGGAGACCCCGCCTCTATCGATTTCGCTGGTAAGCTTGTCTGAAATCGCCGACCTGTCATCTGAGCCTCGGGGAACCCTACAGTTAGTTGTGTATGCTAAGTCACAGTCAGGGTTAATTACATTGTATCCGAAGACAGCCCCGGTTAGAATATATTGGCTATCCGGGTCGGAGTCGCCCCTCAAAAATAATTCGCTGAAGATCCTGCAAGGGCGGAGTTGGACAGTACAGCCCGCTATAGTGTGTGTGCAGGAGCAAGTACCCTGCGTACAATTATCATAAACGCGAAAGGAAAATTCATCTCCGGTCTCGCGAACAGTTACTGAGAGGCCCTTGTCCACATAGACCACTGACAGCCAGCCCCCGCCCTCATGACCATCGAGCTCAGCCCAGCCGGCTATAGTCACAGCTAATCCATTGCCTGCCCTTTGCAAATTAGGGACATCAGAGGCGCTGGCGTCCGTCCCGCTGTGTGCGGCAACATCTGAGGCTGTGGCGGCGCCGGATGTGTGGGTGTAGCATTTGTCGCCAGCGCTAATCTGCCTGTCATCGCCCTCACCCGTATCTGGCCTCCCGCCACTAGCACTCCCCTCACACGGCCAGGCTGAGACAGCGGTGTCATGGGGGCTGTGTGCGCCAGCAGTCCTAGCGACTTGTGGGCATCTTTTCCCGCCAAATGCGGGACCTTTAGTCATTACGGCGTCCCCCTCCCTCACATGGAAATCAAAATGGGGGCGGCCCTGGCCACTACTGTGGGTACCATTAATCCGGGTTGCATCATTTATCTTGGCGTTCCCCCCGCCCCGTATTTCGGGATGACATATGGGGACGGCCCTGCCCACAACTTTGGGTACATTAATGACGACTGTATTATTTGTCATAGCGTCCCCCCCCCCTCCCCCTTCTGGGGATTCGGCATGGGGGCGGCCCTGACCAGCGTCTCTGAAATTAATATTAGCATCACGAGTACATGTATCAGGTTCAATCCTAGCATCACGAGTACATGTATCAGGTTCAATCTTAGCAACCCCCACTCCGCCCCTGAAATAATTCACGGACGGAGCGCAACCATTATCACCACCGGCTTCAGCGCCTCCGCTTCTGAAACATTTTTTATCAGCGGCGGCGCCAGATCCCACCGTAGCACAATTGTCAACAGGCAGTGCGGGAACGTGTGAAACATTTTCAAAAGATGAGTGTCTGGTGTCGGTATCATTACCACAGTCAGAATCAACGACGGTGTCAACACCCCTGTCTGCAATCGATACATGTTTAAAGTGGGAGCAGGCTTCGCCCGGTCCAATCTTGTGATCTAGAGCAACAGTAGCAACAGTATTAATCTTCTCAAAAGTCCTCACAACAGCCCCCTTGACTAGTCGGCAGTGTTCACCAGGTCGTCAATCCCTAGTGCATTTGAATTGCTTGTGAGAGCGGCTACCACATTTTCCACAGCTGTGAGCGAAATTACAGCTCTCCTCTGACCGGAACAGCCAGCTTCCTTGTTCCACTGGTAGCAAGATTTCTTACCGCCCCCAGTGTTACTACGTTTGGCATTGTAAGTGGTCCCCCGCTTAGTTTTCATCTGCTGCGCACCGTAATGTATCACGCTAGCGCCCTGGTATGCCTCAGAGAAGGCGGCGAAGCCATGCTCCTCCGCCTTCTTCCTAATAGCCGAGTCATAAGCGACGTGGGCTGCGTCCTTGAAATCATCGGTCCTGGCTCTCACAGATAGGAAATGGATATGCTCAAGGAAGGTACGATAGTCCTTCTTTGAGAGAGAGTCAGTGTCAATGTCCAAGCACCATAGGGCAGAGGCAGCGACTAACTCATGCGGGTTTAGCTTCTTAACATCTTTGCGCGCAACAGTGAATTTACGAAGGGACCACTTACTTCTCTGTCTCCTCGTGCTGCTGCTGGACCGACTCCCTGACCTGGATTCGCTGTGGCGTCGGGATCTCCTCCCCCTGGAGTGGTGGCGGGAGGCGCGTGTCCCATAGGCGGAGTGTTCTGTTGGGCTCGGCTTCCTCTCCTGTTGGCACGTCGATCCATGTTTGGAGTGCCCGCTTGGCCCCTTAGGCGCCTCCGGGCCCCGTGCGTCCGCGTTCCTCGCCTGGCGCTCGGCCCTGCGTCTTCGCAGGCCTTCCCTCTGCTCGTCCAGCTTCGCCATCTCCTCCTCCAGCTCCATTTCACGGATGTCTTCCTTCGCCTCCTTCACCTGGTCTTCCAGAGACATGCCTTGCATGGCTGAAGAAACGTCCCCCTCCTGTTTAGATCTCGCCTGCCGCTCAGCCGATGCTCTTCGTGACAGACGTGATGGCTGTCCGTCGACCTCGCTCTCGATCTGGTTGTGGGAGCAGGCCTCAAGGTCACCCTCCCTGTGCGAGGACGCACAGAGAGAACAGTAGACAGCCGACATCACAGGTGGTAGAGGCGGCGGCGGCGGCGGCGGCGGCGGGAGGAGGCGGGGAGGAGGTGGCGGAGGAGGTGTTGACGCTTCAAAATTCGGTCGCAAGTGACAGTAGTAGCGGCGGAAGTATGGTCAGGCGGTGGTGGAGCCACTGGTACCTGTATGAGTAGGAAGCAAATAGATGCAGGAAGCCCATTGGCCAATAATATAATATCGGAATAACATAATACAGTGTAATAAAGACATAGAAATTCCCTTACGCGGCTTTATACTCGCATAATGCTTATACATCACATATATATGGGCAGGCCCAATCGCCCTCACACCCCAACCTCTCTTCCCATCTCCAATCTCCCTCACACCCCAACCTCAATTCCCATCTTCAAATATTACAACCCCAACCTCACTTCCCCATCTACCCTGCCCTCACACCCAAAAGTCACTTCTCACCTCCCTCACACCCCAACCTCACTTCCCCCCTCACACCCCAACCTCACTTTCTTTCCACCTCCCTCACACCCAACCCCACTTCCCTCTTCCCTCACACCCCAGCCTCCCCCCTCTTCCTCACACCCCAACCTCACTTCCCATCTCCCTCACACCCCAACCTCACTTCCCACCTCCCTCACACCCCAACCTCACTTCCCATCTCCCTCACACCCCAACCTCAATTCCCATCTCCCTCACACCCCAACCTCACTTCCCATCTCCCTCACACCCAACCTCACTTCCATTCTCCCTCACACCCCAACCTCACTTCCCATCTCCCTCACACCCCAACCTCACTTCCCTTCTCCCTCACACCCCAACCTCACTTCCCATCTCCCTCACACCCCAACCTCACTTCCCTTCTCCCTCACACCCCAACCTCACTTCCCATCTCCCTCACACCCCAACCTCACTTCCCATCTCCCTCACACCCCAACCTCACTTCCCTTCTCCTCACACCCCAACCTCACGTCCCTTCTCCCTCACACCCCAACCTCACTTCCCATCTCCCTCACACCCCAACCTCACTTCCCTTCTCCCTCACACCCCAACCTCACTTCCCATCTCCCTCACACCCCAACCTCACTTCCCACCTCCCTCACACCCCAACCTCACTTCCCTTCTCCCTCACACCCCAACCTCACGTCCCTTCTCCCTCATACCCCAACCTCACTTCCCATCTCCCTCACACCCCAACCTCACTTCCCTTCTCCCTCACACCCCAACCTCACTTCCCACATCCCTCACACCCCAACCTCACTTCCCACCTCCATCACACCCCAACCCCACTTCCCACCTCCCTCACACCCCAACATCACTTCCCACGTCCCTCAACCCCAACCTCACTTCCCATCTCCCTCACACCCCAACCTCACTTCCCATCTCGCTCACACCCCAACCTCACTTCCCACCTCCCTCACACCCCAACCTCACTTCCCACCTCCCTCACACCCCAACATCACTTCCCACTTCCCTCACACCCCAACCTCACTTCCCAGCTCCCTCACACCCCAACCTCACTTCCCATCTCCCTCACACCCCAACCTCACTTCCCCTCTTCCTCACACCCCAACCTCACTTCCCACCTCCCTCACACCCCAACCTCACTTCCCACATCCCTCACACCCCAACCTCACTTCCCACCCCCTCACACCCCCACCTCACTTCCCACCTCCCTCACACCCCAACATCACTCTCCCACATCCCCTCACCCCAAGCTCACTTCCCACTCACCCTCATACCCCACCTCACTTCCCCCTCCACCCAACTCACTCCCATCTCCCCACACCCCCACATCACTTCGCATCTCCCTCACACCCCAACATCACTTCCCTTCTCCCTCACACCCCAACCTCACTTCCCTCTCCCTCACACCCAACCTCCCTTCCCTCCTCCCTCACACCCCAACGTCCCCCTCTCCTCACACCCCAACCTCACTTCCCCCCTCACACCCCAACCTCACTTTCTTTCCATCTCTCTCACACCCCAACATCACTTCCCACCTCCCTCACACCCCAACCTCACTTCCCATCTCCCTCACACCCCACCATCACTCCCCCCTCCTCTCCCCACACCCCAACCTCACTCTCCACCTCCCTCACACCCACCTCACTCCCCATCCCTCACACCCCCCTCACTCTCCCCACTTCCCTCCCACCCCAACCCCACTCCCTTCTCCTCACACCCAACCTCCACTTCCCACCTCCCTCACACCCCCCCATCACTCCCCATCTCCCTCACACCCCCAACCATCACTTCGCACCTCCCTCACACCCGCACCCCACTTCCCACTCTCCCTCACACCACAACCTCACCCCTCTCCCAGCCCCCCACCTCACTCCCCTCTCCCTCATGCCACACCTCACTTCCCTCTCCCTCACACCCCAACCTCACTCCCCTCCTCCCTCACACCCAATCCCACTCCCCATCCTCCCCCACCCCCAACCTCACCTCCCATCTCCCTCACACCCTCACCCCACTTCCTTCCTCTCACACCCCACACCTCACTTCCCATCTCCCTCACACACCCAACTCCCACTTCCCACCTCCCTCACCACCCCAACCTCACTTCCCACCTCCTCACACCCCAACCTCACTTCCCTTCCCCTCACACCCAACCTCACTCCCCCCCTCCACCCCAACCTCCCCCCTCCTCCCACACCCCACCCCACTCCCCCCTCACACCCCCACACCTCACTTCTCCCAGCTCCCACCCCCCAACCACACTTCCCACCTCCCTCACAACCCAACCCACTTCCCATCTCCCTCACACCCCCCAACCTCCACTCCCACCATCCTCACACCCCCACATCACTCCCCCTCCACCACACCCCACCCCCTCACTCACCCACCTCCCTCCACACCCCAACCCCACTCCCACATCCCCCACCCCCCAACCTCACTCCCATCCCTCATACCCCACCCACCTCCCCTCCTCCCTCACACCCCCCTACCTCCCCTCTCCATCTACCCCACCTCCACTTCCCCCCTCACACCCCCAACCCCACTCTCCACTCCCTCACCACCCCCACACCCTCACTCCACACCCCCTCACACCCCACCCACTCCCCATCCCCCCTCACACCCTCCCCACCTCCCTCCCCTCACACCCCAACCTCACCCCCCCCCTCACCACCCCACCCCCCTCCCCACCCCCTCACACCCCAACCTCACTCCCTCCCTCACAACCACCCCACCCCCACTCCCCTCCTCCCCCACCCAACCTCACTCCCACTCCCCCACACCCCAACTCACTCCCCACTCCCACACCCCAACCTCACTCCCTCTCCCCCTCCCACCCAACCCTCACTTCCCTCCCTCCCCTCACACCCCCACCTCCCCCCCTCCCCACACCCCACACCTCCCCTCCCCCCCACACCCCAACCTCACTTCCCTCTCCCTCACCACCCCCACATCACTCCCCACCTCCCTCACACCCCAACCCACTCCCATCTCCCTCACCCCACACCTCACCTCCCCTCACACCCCAACCTCACTTCCCCTCTCCCTCACACCCAACCTCACTTCCCCTCCCTCACACCCCAACCTCACTTCCCCTCCCTCACACCCAACCTCACCTTCCCACCCTCCCCTCCCTCACCCCAACCTCACTTCCCTCTCCCTCACACCCCAACCTCACTTCCCACTCCCTCACACCCCAACCTCACTTCCCATCTCCCTCACACCCCAACCTCACTTCGCACCTCCCTCACACCCCAACCTCACTTCCCATCTCCCTCACACCACAACCTCACCCCTCTTCCTCACACCCCAACCTCACTTCCCTTCTCCCTCATGCCACAACCTCACTTCCTCCCTCACACCCCAACCTCACTTCCCCTCCCTCACACCCCAACCTCACTTCCCACTCCCTCACACCCCAACCTCACTCCCACCTCCCTCACACCCCAACCTCACTTCCCATCTCCCTCACACCCCAACCCCACTTCCCACCTCCCTCACACCCCAACCTCACTTCCCATCCTCCTCACACCCCAACCTCACTTCCCATCTCCCTCACACCCCAACCTCACTTCCCATCTCCCTCACACCCCAACACCACTTCCCTCTCCTCACACCCCAACCTCACTTCCCACCTCCCTCACACCCCAACCCACTTCCCATCTCCCTCACACCCCAACCTCCCTTCCCTTCTCCCTCACACCCCAACCTCACTTCCCTTCTCCCTCACACCCTAACCTCACTTCCCATCTTCCTCACACCCCAACCTCACTTCCCATCTCCCTCACACCCCAACCCCACTTCCCTTCTCCCTCACACCCCAACCTCACTTCCCTTCTCCCTCACACCCCAACCTCACTTCCCACCTCCCTCACACCCCAACCTCACTTCCCACCTCCCTCACACCCCAACCTCACTTCCCACCTCCCTCACACCCCAACCTCACTTCCCACCTCCCTCAACCCCAACCTCACTTTCTTCCCACCTCCTTACACCCCAACATCACTTCCCACCTCCCTCACACCCCAACCTCACTTCCCCCCTCACACCCCCTCCCCCTCCCCCCTCCCCCTCCCGCCTGTCCTTTCCCACACTCACACATAGCTGACTCGTGTCAGGCCCAGTGTCCACCCCAATCAGTCACCTCGCTGCCCTTACTGCAGTCTCTACCTGCATCTATTTACATTCATGCATTTCAACAGCAGCGACTTGTATGGATGCACCTCAGTCCCCAGAGTCGCGTTGCATCCAATTAAATCGGACCGGACGCGATAGCCAAGTGAGTAGAGCGCTTACTTCTATTACGGAAGGTTAAGGGATCGCAATAACTCTGCTCCTTACCTAAGCTGATGTTATGCTGTCACATTTCCACTGTCACTGCACGTACACATGCACTGTCACATTTCCACTGTCACTGCACATACACATGCGCTGTCACATTTCCACTGTCACTGCACATACACATGCGCTGTCACATTTCCACTGTCACTGCACGTACACATGCACTGTCACATTTCCACTGTCACTGCACGTACACATGCGCTGTCACATTTCCACTGTCACTGAACGTACACATGCGCTGTCACATTTCCACTGACACTGCACGTACAGATGCGCTGTCACATTTCCACTGTCACTGCACGTACACATGTGATGTCACATTTCCACTGTCACTGCACGTACACATGTGCTGTCACATTTCCACTGTCACTGCATGTACACATGCGCTGTCACATTTCCACTGTCACTGCATGTACACATGCGCTGTCACATTTCCACTGTCACTGCACATGCACATGCGCTGTCACATTTCCACTGTCACTGCATGTACACATGCGCTGTCACATTTCCACTGTCACTGCACGTACACATGCACTGTCACATTTCCACTGTCACTGCACGTACACATACGCTGTCACATTTCCACTGTCACTGCATGCACACATGCGCTGTCACATTTCCACTGTCACTGCACGTACACATGCGCTGTCACATTTCCACTGTCACTGCACGTACACATGTGCTGTCACATTTCCACTGTCACTGCACGTACACATGCGCTGTCACATTTCCACTGTCACTGCACGTGCACATGCGCTGTCACATTTCCACTGTCACTGCACATACACATGCGCTGTCAGATTTCCACTGTCACTGCACATACACATGCGCTGTCACATTTCCACTGTCACTGCACGTACACATGCGCTGTCACATTTCCACTGTCACTGCATGCACACATGCGCTGTCACATTTCCACTGTCACTGCACATACAAATGCGCTGTTCACTCTGCACACTTGGCACATTGTGTCGGGTGACAGGACGCGGTGGCCTAATCGGTAGAGCGAAGGCTTCCCATGTGGAAGGTCGGGAGTCTGAAACTGGGCCAGGTCAAACCACTGACTACAAAACTGATACTTGTCGCTACATAGCATATTATATTGGGTTATTTAGAAGCCCTGTCACGGAGAGAGTGCTGCAGGAGTGGCTATATCACATGGTACGCTGGACCAATAGACGAGATCACCGTTCCGACTGCGCAAGCACTGAAAACGGCGCTGGAAGCAAAGCAAGGGCATATGGCCCTTGAGTTTGCCGATACGTGTAGGGCAAAACTTCGATTTTATTCCAAATTAATAAAAATACATAACAATTTGGCACAAACATCGATGGATGCAATATAATAATATAATGAATATGTTTAAGATAGAACTCTCCATAATTAAGCATTTTGAGCTAAGAAACATACAATTTCACTCACTTTACAGGCTGATGTTTACATCACCATTGATTAGACATAAGTAATTCTTGTTCTAAATATTAAAATGTCAAATGTGTCAACAAAAACTTGTTTCAAAGAAATATATAACCAATGTCTGATTAACCCTACCCATTTCCTAGCCCAACAAATGTTATTAACCATAGGATATAAATAAAAACATGAATAAAATGAGTCAAACTGACTCTGGTTATGGCTCTAACACTAGTCCGAGTGCCCAGATTTGTCTCAATCTAAATGCAGATGGTATAAGATGTGCTGATTAAATTGATCTAAATGCAATGCTAGATAACAGATTAACAGCCTAATTTATTATATATATTCTTTTAGTTGATATTGTATGTTTCAAACAAGAGCTGAGATGATCTGAAACTATGACATTTCATAGCTGCACGCAGTGTCTTAGCATTAGCCATGTGCTTCAAGCGGGTATATTTTTCTTCCACGCATCCCACAATGCACCGCGCAGCTGGAATGGTGATCTAGTCTATTGGAAGTCTTAATGCATAATATACTATACAAATTTGAAGTTTTAAGAGAAAAAACACATTATTTAATGGATCAAACACATTATCACTCAGGGTTCCCACTCGTTTTCAGGCTTCATTTATAATGACATTTTAAGTACTCTTTAGGACCATTTAAACTGTTTTTAAAGACCAAAATGAAGAAATTCCACAACTACTTCAGTTCATGCTCGGAGATCGCTGAACCAACTTCGGTCATGCTTGGAGAAGTGATCAAAATCTGTGCGATAATGATATAAACACAAAACCACATTGACCTGGCATGTGATGAAGAATGAGTGAAATATGAAATGTTTTTTTAAATAGAGATCGATCCTAGAAACAACACACACAATTTGAAAACATTTTTTTCCAATAAAATTGTGTTGACATCCACCATTTTTAATAACATAAATACCTTTGGTATAATTATAGAACTTTTCAGTACTACATTTTTGCATTTTCAGAAGTTAGTACTTTTTATGTTCTTATGACCGGTACTAACCATGCAACTTTTAAATAAAATAATTGTTTATTTTTTTACATGAAAGGTAAATATTAAATGAAATGGATATAAATGACAGCAGGGTGTTGTGAAGGGTGCCGTGTACATTGGTACTCGGAGTAAATGTGCAAGAGGGGGCGGGGAGGCAGCACCGGTGACGAAGAGCGAGGTTGCGATGTCGGTCGCGACTGTACCAGGGTTGCCGACGTCCCGTCATATCACCACTGAGGAGAGGCAGTTGATCACAGATCATCCGGCTATTGCGGATGTGATTCGCGAACCGATTGCGATACGGGGTGGATCGGCCAGGGAGCACACCAACGTGATCTCTCAGAGATGGAGACGAACGTGTGGAGATGCGCAGGCCCAGGTTCTGCACGGGTATGCTTGTTACTTCCTAAGCCATTTACGAGTATCGACCAAGATTGGAATACCTGGTGGCAGGATTTCACTATGGACATGAGGTCTAATATGTGGGATGAGGATGCAGCTCTAACCCAGCTGTTGCCCTTGTTACGACGAGAACCAGTGCAGGACTGCGTGGAGGCTTGGCAATGCAGGGTGTTGACAATGATGCGGGAGCTGCTCCCTATCTTGTCATATAAGTTCAGGTTGGACGATCCTCTAGTGGGTTGGGCCACCTGGAAGAAATGCGTCCAGACTTCCCAGAGCGGTTTGTACCGTACCTATGGTCACCAGCTACAGGTCGATGCTAGGCGAGCTGCAATCAGGAATGGGTTGAGCGAGCGCACCATTGAGAATAAGGTGGTGGAGTGCTTTGTGTGCTCACTGATGGATCCGGGAGAGCAGCGCACAGCATATGATCACTGAAGGCCGGGCAAGTCATCTCTGGAGGTGGATAATTATTGCGCTAAAGCACACCGTGCTGTGTGCCCCACCCTGGTTGACGCTGTCCGTCTCTGGAGTGATTCAGACAGCGAGTATGAGGTCGAGGTGGCAGCATTCACAGCGCCATGGGGACTGCATTGTGATGGGTGGAGTGCAAACTTCTAGCCAAAGTGTGGGGGGGGAGGGAGGAGGAGGGGGGCTATCGTCCACCTGCGATCACAAGGGACCTGGTGAAGGACTGGGTGAAAAAGATGGTGGCCGAGCAGAAGCCTGTGGCGCAGTCAACCAGCATTGGGCCAGGCCCATCAAGGTTGTCGGCACGCAGAAAGACTGCGCGAAGGGAGACACGGGCTCGGGATCATGAATGTGGTCGTTGCTTTGCTTTTGGGCACTGGCCGATTCAGTGGGGAGGAGCGAGGCCCCCACCCCCATTCCACACACGCATACTACATATCCCATACCCTCCCACTCCCACACTCACATAACCTAACAGAGACCCCACACCCCACACAAGCCAGCACACCCACACGCTCATTCTCCCACACCACCACAGCAAACACCCCCACCACCAACCCCACCCCATCCCAACACAAAGTGTGTAAGGATGACGCCCCCCCCCCCCCCCACACACACACACCTGGTGACCACCCTTAAGCAACCATCCACCTGTGCCGGCCATTTCCTAAATTACCACCAAATGGGTTCTGTCCATTCGACACATGAACCCCGCCTCAAGAGTCCGGACCCAGAATAATGCCTCAACACCGAAGTCGCTACAGGGAGTGACATTTAGGAAATGTCCCCGTGGGAATTGTCCACTGCTATGCCCAAACACTGAAATGACCATCGCTAATTGAGCTCGGCCTAATTGACCTTGACCCTGAATGGCATCATTGACATCCGGTTTTCACCGGAAGCCAGGTGTATAGTGCCTATGGTTCTGTTTTACTAAATGTAATGCGCACAATTTATTTTGACGAGGATTGAATTAGATTAAATGTTGACAATTGTCGATGTGCTCCTACAGAGTCCTAGGCGGGTGGGTTTTAACAGGACCTTTTGACTTATTTATATAATTAATAACACAGATCTTACTTAACTTAAAGATCAACACTTGTATGAAGAAGTTGGAAGTAATAATATATTATATATATGTCTATGTCCATTTCAGGGCTGATGTCCTTACCTTTAGACTATCTAGACTCCCCAATGCAATCATCCTGTCCACACCAACCCCTCCATATGACTCCTTGCCTGAGAGGTCAGTGCAGAGTACGGCATTCACCCCCCCCCCCCCTGCCTCTCGTATCATCAGAAGTCTTAAAAGCTTTTTGCACATAAGTAATGTAAGGCTTACAATTGCATACAGGCAATGCACTCACATATACATATGGTAGGTGATCAACCATACAACACATAGCTTGTACATGATGCTGGTCATGGCACCAGTGTCATGTTCACCGTTTTCGTAAACGGGAAGCATAGTGCCTCGAGCACGTTTTGCACCCACACTTTGAAATCACCCTATCTGTACCTACCCACCTATGTGGCTCCTTGCCTGAGAGTGAGAGGTCAGTGCCGACTGATACAGGTGGTTACCCATGTGTGCTTGGTGGCCCGCGACCCACTCTAGACACATCTCCTGAGAAGCGATTAGATTACTGGTTGGATGGTTGTTGGAATTTTACGCCCTGGCAACATCTAAGGTCATATCAGGACGGGTACCGACTTGTGACAGTACGCACTCATGGTGACTTTATAGTGCTGTCCCACTGGAAAATCAAGCCACAAACACCATGACCCGATATCCCACTCAGTCACATTATCGTGACACTGTGCTAACCAGTCCTTGAGTAATGCTGAGCGCCAAGCTAGGAAGCAACAAGTATCATTTTTATAAGTCATTGGTTTGACTCGACCGGGACTCGAACTCCCGATCTCCCGCACTGGAGGCCTGCACTCTACCGATTCGGTGATCGCATTCGATAATAGATTATACACACACAGTTAGCAATGTTTGAGATTGTCACAAAGGGGTTCGTGAGTATCACATCGGAAGTATATGAACCATACTTATACTCACTAACAATCTAACCCAATGGCCAATCAATGGCATTCGCATGTTTCTTGACAATGTCGTGGCTGAACTCGTGTAGGATCCGGTCGTAATACCCCCATCACACCAAAGTAGTTCTTACTACGTTCTTGAAAATGTTGCCGAACGGGCTCAAACTGTGTGTGAACGTAGTGAACGTAGTAGCAATGTTTTACTAACTTTCTATGAACTGCATCGATGGGCAAGGGCGGAAGGGTGCTCTCGAACTTTGAACATGTTCAAAATTGTTGGCGGCCACGTTCTACCCCATTTTAGAATGGGGTAGAACGTTTTGAGAAGTAGTTTGGTGTAATGGGGGTGTTAAGAGACGCAATGCTCAGTGGTATGGCTGTATTTCCAGTTCATCAGATCTGGTCAAAATGCCATCTTGCAAGTCACAGTGAAGGGAAGAAAGAAAATAAGACGGACAAAGGAAGACGTGGGAAGACAACATCAGGGAATGGACAGGACTGGAGTTCGGCAAGTCCCAGAGGGCAGCGGAGAACAGGAACAAATGGAGAAATTTTGCAAAGTCATCTGTCGTACCCCAATGACCTTCACCATTAATGGATTGATGATGATGAGGAGGAGCCGCTATGTTTTGAATATGCAACTAGCGATTTCTGTCTCTTTGAAATTTAATACCAACTTAGTTTGTCTTTATTATGTAAATATCCGGTGGTCGTGACAATAAGGATCTTTCAAATCCTGGCTGAGTCAAACCAATTTCTAACAAAATGACACTTGTCACTATCTGATCTGACATTTGACATTACTAGTGTCAGGAAAATACTAGTTTGTTGAGTACAGTAAAACCTCTCTAAATCGACTGGCCATGGGATCGACTTTTAAATGGTCTATTTAGGGCGGTGGTCGGTTTAGGGAATTTTTTATCATTACAATGGTATTGTATGGGCGATCGTTTGGAACCAAAATAAAGCGATCGATATATGGGAGTGGTCGATCTTTGGAGGTGGTCGGTTAGAGAGGTTTTACTGTAATAGGATAATAAGACTGAGTGAGATATCTGCTCATGGTGCCAGTTGTAGGGTCTCCCAGAGAGACAGCACTATAAAATCGCCCTGAGTGAACACTGTCGATAGCCTGCCTAGCTGTTGCTATAATTCCCCCCCCCCCCTCCGTCATGACATGACCGTAGATGTTGCCAGGACACAAAACCCCAACAACCAATCAACAACAACCTCCTTTTTTTCCTTTTTTTAAATTAAAATTTATAGAATATTTTTTATCTTTTTTATTTTATATGAATATAGGATATGCACTCCCCATTGCTGGTTCTATATGCGAGGTTCCCCAAAGCGGATGTCCGGGGTTCATGCGGCGTTCTGGGCTTGTACCTGTCTGGTCGTCAAAGGGGGGGTGGATCTCTTTGTTGTGGCTGACACGCGACTGACATACACAAGATACAAACCCGTGTTTGGAGCTGTGTGCGCATGCGTGTGCAGTGGCCGGCGCACACGCGCGTAGTCGTGGGGCAGGAATGGTAAGTGCGCATGCGCGGCAAACTAAAACTTGACGAGCGGCACCGGGCGCAGAGCAGTTAATGTAGCCACCCCACGACACCATTGTGTCCCGCACTGGCACCTGGACGAGGCGCATTAAACATTCAGCAACAGGCGGCCACCGACAGGGGGCGCCTCGACTGGGTACTGGTCCCAACTTACAGGCAGCTGGCTGGGGAGGTGGAGGTGTGTGGTGGTGTGTAGTGGTGGTGTGTACTGGTGGTGGTATGTGGTGGTGTATAGTGGTGGTGGTGGTATTGGCATGTGGTGGTGCTGATGGTGTGTGGTGGTGGTAATGGTTGTGGTGGTGGTGTTGTTGATGGTGGGGGCGCGGTTAGTGGTTCTGGTAGTGGTGGTGGTGTTGTTGATGTTGATGGTGTTAGTGGTAGTGGTGATGGTATTGTTGATGTTGGTGTTGTTGATGTTAGTTGTGTTAGTGGTAGCAATGTTGTTGATGTTGGTGGTGTTAGTGGTAGTGGTGTTGTTGTTGATGTTGCTGGTGTTAGTGGTGGTGATGTTGTTGGTGGTGGTGTTGTTGATGGTGGTGGTGGTGGTGTTAGTGGTGGTGGTGGTTGTGGTGATGATGTTGGTGGTGGTGGTGTTGTTGATTTTGGTGGTGGTGTTGGTGGTGGTGGTGTCGGTGGTGGTGGTGTCGGTGGTGGTGGTGTCAGTGATGGTGGTGGTGGTGGTGGTGGTGTCGGTTATGGTGGTGGTGTCGGTGGTGGTGGTGGTGTTGGTGGTGTTAGGGGTGGTGCTGGTTGTGGTGATGATGTTGGTGGTGGTGGTGTTGTTGATGCTGGTGTTGGTGGACTTGGGGGTAGAGGTGGTGTTGCTGGTGGTGGTGTTAGTGGTGGTGGTGTTGTTGATGTTGGTGGTAGTGGTGGTGGTGTAAGTGGTGGTGGTGGTGGTGTTAGTGGTGGTGCTTGTTGTGGCGATGATGTTGGTGGTGTTTGTGGTGGTGGTATTAGTGGTGGTGGTGTTGGTGATGGTGGAGTTGGTGGTGTCAGTAGTGGATAGCCCAAACATTGAATCTGCAGCAGAGGTAGGTGAGGATGTACTACTACTAGCTAAGGTTAACATCTGGTGTAAGGAAAATAAATCCAGAGCACAATCTATCATTTTACATTTGGGTGATGCAGTATTGAATGAGGTAGACACATACAAATATGTAGGGACCACACTCGATTCTACACTAAATGGTAATCGACAACTCTCAAGACTTAATCAAATGATAGCCATAACAATGACAACTTTCAGAAAAATTAGGTACTACATGAGCGAGATTACAGCCCTGTTACTATATAAAGCCACTATTCTTCCAATAATTGACTACAATGATTTATTGTATGGACTGCTGACAAAACAACAAGAAAACAAATTACAGAGGATTCAAAACAGGGCACTTAGAACTGTCTACAGAGGAATAAAACCTGTCTGTAAAGGAAATGCATGCTAAAGCACAAGTCAGCTATCTTAGCCAAAGGAGGGACACACATCTCCTCAGTCTCATGTATAAAAGATCCACTGATGAACAGTATGTTGACCATACAAACAGAGTAACCAGACAGAGTGATGCTACACTTCTGAAAATACCCAAGCCACTAACAAACAAGCTGACTAAAGCACCGATTTACAGAGGTGGCACATTATGGAATAAACTTCCAGTGAGGACAAGACGGTCCACAAGTCTCCTTGAATTTAAAAACTTAATGAAAATACAACAGGCCTGTCAGACCCCTACACAGTTATAGGTATTCTAAAGGCCATCCTTGCCCTGACCCTTGTACTTACATATATATATAAATGTTCTCAAATTCACTACACAGCCGTGCACGCTGATTCCCTTCCCACCCCTACCCCACACCTACTACACCTTCTTTCAAAACCTATTACCTAACATTTTCCTTTAAATTGACATAAAACCTGTCTGATATAAGTCCCCACTGCAATCTCAGACTTCCGATCCCATCATTAGGTCACACAATACGGAACACTTGTGATAGGATTTGAAAATGGGCAGGTTTGTCGCATTTGGTATTGGTGATTGGATCCACTGATTTGCATATTTACAATATAATATATATATGTATTGGAGATATGTTATATCTTTTTAAAAAAACAAGAGAGAAAGCAAAGGAAGAAAGAAGTGTTTAAAGACAATTCTAGAATCATCTTGTACATTTATTGATACATGCTCACCAAGTGCATAATACATATGTTGAACTGGAATTGTATGCAGTTACTATTACAACGAATAGTCAATTTATATTATGCTTCTATTATCGAACAGGTTTTTCATGTGGTTATTCTTGCAACTGGTATTGTCATTTCTGTACCAACAAATTGTAATTAATGGCTGGAAGACCAGTCCTCTTGCGCTGACAAAAGACATTATTTGCTGAATAAAATACACTTAGTAAAAAAAAAGTGGTGGTGGTGTTGTTGGATGTTGGTGGTAGTGGTGGTGGTGTTGGTGTTTGTGGTGGTGGTGGTGGTGTTAGGGGTGGTGCTTGTTGTGGGGATGATGTTGGTGGTGTTTGTGAAAGTGGGTATCAGTAGGTACACGGACACGACCTGAGTACAAACCAAATGAACATTCCATTAACTGTTACTCTAAAATAAATAATAATTAGAACATTCAAGAAAACTGTCCAAGATTGTGCCCATGTCAGAATTGAAAACAAAATTCACTTTTTGATTTTGATCTTTTACAAATTGAGAAAGAAAGTTAAAATTTACCGTGTATCCGTAATATCCATCGATAACATCGTTTAAACATATCGATAACATCATGTAGGTTAGTTTGGGAAGTAGCGGACCGAGCAGCCGGTCAGTGAGGGGTCACACTGGAACTAGCAGCCCGAGCAACCGGTCAGTGAGGGGTCACACCAGAACTAGCAGCCCGAGTAGCCAGTCATTGAGGGTCACACCGGAACTAGCAGCCGGAGCAGCCGGTCAGTGAGGGGTCACACCGGAACTAGCAGCCTGAGCAGCCAGTCATTGAGGGGTCACACCGGAACTAGCAGCCTGAGCAGCCAGTCATTGAGGGGTCATGCCCTGATAATGATATCCAACTCAGTCACATTATCCTGACATTCAGCCAACCAGTTCTTGCTCTATCCTAATAATGCCGAGCGCCTGGCTAGGAAGTGACAAGTATCCATTTTTAAGTCATGGGTATGCGGTTAATGCAGTACCTATCTGCTAAAATACCTCAGGGAGTTTGACGCCCCTGCCTTGCAAAGTTATAAACCACTGCCTTGTGGTACAGGTTCTTGATAGAACCAAAGGCTAAGGGAGCAAACCCTAACAGAAAACCATGCTTCCATGGCAGCATTAAGGGCGGTGATGAAGGGAACTCCGAAGATCTCCTGGCCAGCTACTGCAGGGACAAATAGTTTGCGCCTGTCTTGACATGTTCTTGCCGGTGTGATACCTCTATTTGCTCCCGAGAGAGTGCTGCTAGTAACGTGCAAAAGCCAGCAGCTCTTCAACACTTTGCAAGCAGCTTTTATGAAATGCACAATCACATGAAATAGCGGCGGTTAAGAAATAAAAGCAGTCTTTGTCACATTGCAACCGACAGCATGATGATGATGGTTTGACTTCATCAGGGTTCAAACCCATGGGTTTGAATCCTATGATCTACAAAGCGGGACCGGACGCTCAACTGATTCAGCCATGCCGTCTGGTCGTGGGGGAAAGTAACAAGTGGGTACTCAAGCCTCCATATTAATATCAGTATAACATCTTACACCTCACATATTACAACCCCACAATGCAACGAGACAGCATTATGTAACTAGCGAATCGAACCTTGCCTTTGACTTGAGGACAACTGTAGTGTACTTGACCAAATAACAATCGGTGCTTTTTTCACTAGTTCATAGTCAGACTCTTTGTCTATACATTTACACGCAGAGAGTGGGTGTGCACGTTGGGCTTTGAAGCGTGACGGTACAGCCACCGTGCATGCGCGGGGATCCCCACCCACCCGCACAGGGGTGTGTGTGACCCAATTATACTCTTGTACATATTACACGTGATACCGTCGTTATCACTAAAGATTTATATAATTATGTATTATCTGCGCTAAGTAGTGATAGTAATAATAATAGTAAAACACAATAAGGACAAGAGTCATATATGTAAATGGAATGAGTAGATAGACTCTGGCTGGCCTCTAAGACCCCAATCTTTATTAAAGAACAATTCAAGTAGAAGTGACCAACCGGTGTTAGGACAGGAAGCACTTGCTGACCAGCTGCCTTGCTTACCTGCTCCAACAAGCAACAGGGCTCCAAGCTCGCTCTAGCTGTACCATAGAACCTTCCAGAATCAGCACACAATAGATTCACCTTCACCGCTTATATAATATTTGCATAAAGGTAAACATCTATACATACACATAAAAGTAGTTTTATTTAACGATGCCTCTAGAGCGCATTGATTTTCATATCATCGGTTATTGGACATCAAACATATGGTCATTCTGACATATTTCTTTGGAGGAAACCTGCTGCCGCCACATAGGCTACCTCTTTCCGATATGCAGCAAGGGGTCTTTTATATGCACGTTCCATTGATTGGTTGGTTGTTGGAGTTTTCCCTCATAACTCATATCAGGCGGGTACCGACTTGTGAAAGTGCGGACTCATGGCGACTTTATAATGCTGCCCCACTGGGAAATCATGCCGCCAGCACCATGACCCGATAATCCTAGGAAGCGACAAGTACATATTTTATAAGTCGTTAGTTTGACTCGATCGGGAACCAAACTCCCGATCTCCTGCATGCGAGGCCCACGCTCTACCGATTCGGCCACTGCGCCCGGTTGCACAGACAGGACAACATATAGCAGAGCCTTTGATGAACCAGTTGTGGACCACTGGTTGGAACGGAAAATAGCCCAAACTGCAGATACTATATCTACCCTCTCTTTTTATAAGTGTATAATTATGTGTATATTTGCATGCTGGGGATTTACGTCCTAGCAATCTCTAAGGTCACACCAGGACGAGTTTATGTGTGTATATATATATAAGGCGTATAAAGAATTATGCAAATATAGGTAGGCGTAAAATACATTATGCCGATTTGAATGTTTAACCAAGGTTATTACGAAATGGTCTATTGATTCACTGGCACTATGCCACTCTGCTGCGAGCCTGCTCCGGTGGTGCTTCGGTCCTGCGTTGGCCTATAGATACACCGTCGGAGCGCCTGCCTCACCCCACTCGCTTGTTTTTTATTATGTTTTTTTTTTTACCGGTACGAGTATTCCGAGCCATTGGTCGAGATATATGTATAAAGTTGCCAATCCATTTGCCTCTCTTGTCTCGTTTATTATCTGTAGCTACTCCTATATATTTATATCTATATATACATATATATATATGTTTGGGTTTTACGTCCTAGCAAGATCCAAGGTCATACCTATCAGGACGGCTATAATGTGTATATAAATTTGTTGGGATTTATATCCTAGCAACATATGTATATATATATATATGTATATATATATATATGTAAGAAAGGAATGAAGATACACTCGAATGGTAGATACAATATTTATGTTAGCATTCCAATACTACATGCAATATATATATATATCTGGCTGGGCCAAAGTGCCCTACCGGTAATAACAAAAATAATAAAAGAACTGCGAATGGCTATATATATATAGGGCCTATATATAGGGCCTATATATATAAAATTAGGCAAACACAAATAATCGGAAGGTTGCACTATTTTTAATAATAGTATTACCATCCTCTTCAGGCTTCATTATTATTTAACCCACGCCGTGAATATCCGGATGTGACCGGTGGCGCCACCCCTCGGCTCTTCACTTCACTAACTGCCACCGACTGCCGCTTGGACTGAGATGACGCCGGTATTTGTGCGCACGGCTCGGACCATTGTGCACATATTTATACACATATGTATTCATTCATGCATATTGCACCCACCACACCCACACGCACACACGCGCACACACTCACTCACACCCACACCCACACCCACATCCACACCCACACCCACACCCACACACGCACCCACACATACACGCACACACGCACACGCCCTCACATACACCCACCCCCACACACACCCCACACACACCCGCACACACCCGCACACACACCTACACACACTCACCCCCACACGCCCACACACATCCTCACACACAACCACACAAAGACACTCACACCCACCCACCCACACACACCACACACACACCCTCACACACACCCAAACATCATCATCATCATGCTGTCGGTTGCGATGCGACAAAGACTGCTGTAATTACTTGACTGCCGCTCTCCATTTAGTTCTCTGCTGTGAGAGTGATGTTCTTGAGGTGTTGTGTTCTTCTTAGCTGATTTTACACTATCGACGGAAGATGATAAGTTGTCATCATCATCGTCACCAATGGACAACCACCAAGAAGATATAGAAACTCATGTCGATCAATCAATCAATCAATAGTTCCATCCTCTAGTCGAGGGTTGGATGCAATGGTTCTCCACTTGTCCCGATGTTGTGCTGTTCTGATGGACTGTGAATAATTCAAGCCTGTCCGATACCGGAGTTAAATTGCTTGCGATTACGGCTTGGCCGTTGTATCGGGTTGACCGGTTGGCCTTTGTATCGGGTTGATCGGTTGGCCGTTGTATCGGGTTGACCTGTTGGCCGTTGTATCGGGTTGACCGGTTGGCTTTGCATCGGGTTGACCGGTTGGCCGTTGTATCGGGTTGACCTGTTGGCCGTTGTATCGGGTTGACCGGTTGGCCTTTGCATCGGGTTGGCCGGTTGGCCGTTGTATCGGGTTGACCGGTGTAGCTTTGTATTACACATACAGGAACACCCAAATGGATTACATGCAATGTTTACATGTCTTCAACAGACAACGCTGCAGTCAGGCCCATGTTGCCCTGATATCGCAGGTGTCCTCTCATCGGAACGACAATCAAACGAAACAAAGACGGTTTGTACATTGACAAATTATCTGCACCTGACAGGGGTTCGCTGAGAACAGGGGTCGCCGAGGACAGGTGTACCTATATTTACAACATACCCGTATGTATATATATATATATATATATATATATATATATATATATATACATATATATCCTGTATTATATATATATATATATATATCCTGTATTATATATTTATATATATGTATATATATATGTATATATATATGTATTTTATAATTTTATGTGCGTAATATATATTTTATAAATGATGTGTGTAATATATATATTTATTTGATATGTGTGTAATATATAAATATCTATGTGTGTAATATATATAAATATTTCATGTCTGTAATCCTCAGGTGCGACTGACACTGGTCAACATCCGGGGGAAGTGAGGTGGGTGAGATGGCGCCACCGATAGAGTGTTGTATCTTACAATAATAATAATAAGTAATTTTCCCTTACATATCTTTATGTGATGTATAATGGATTTTGCGAGTATAACAATACGTAAGGGTTAATTATTATTATTATTTGTTATACTCTGTAAGACCAACACTGTACCGGTGACTCCACCTTCCCTCCTCTCCTCAACTGGATGTAGACCAGTGTCAGTCACATATATATTATATGACTGTAATACATATACTATAGCCCAATTTCATATGACATCAGCGCATGTATTTAGGTCAACCACACCACATAGAAACAAACTGCTTGGAAGACATACAGAAAACATATTCAATGAATAGATTATATTAAATTTATAAGGTTAGGGTTCTGTATTTCTATTAATTTTGAATAAAATAAACGTTTTGCACTGCGCATACCGGCAAACTCAATGCATTGTCAATGGCCGTGAGAAATCTTCATACAAAAAAAGTGAAATATCTCTAAAACCACACGACCTAGAGACAAACCGCTTGGTACACATATAGAAAACATATTCAACGAATAAATTATATTAAATTTATAACATTTTGCACTGCGTGTACCGGCAAACTCAATGGCAGTGTGCCTTCGTTCTGCAGCCAAGCTGCAAGCACATACACAATGTTCATAAACATTGAAATAGGTCTATACTTCACAGGACCCCTCCGTGCACCCAGCGCGCCGCAGTCGCCGCCTCGTATAGTTCCGGAAATTGTCACCAGGGGTCATGAGAGTGCAGGCCTCGCCACCGTACAGGAAAGCATATGTGGGCTGACGCAGCCATAAAAGGTGGGCAGGTGTCTGCATAGCCACATAAAAACCAAACTACAAGTTGATCCATTCCACGATTCTAATATTGTCATAGTTCGTTAAAATGTAAGCAATATCTGTACCGGGAAGCTAGATCGAATTGGTTTTAGTGAATCTTCAATTTGTACTGCCATGCAAATAATGTAATTATGTATGTGTGTATATATGTATATATATACTGATCGTATATCTCAAGCTAAGCAAAACAAAAACTTCTCCTTCACCTACTCTCTGACTGCAACCACAGACACATGTTCAATGTGCCACCGCACATTCTGAGCACAAATTGGACTCATCAGCCATCGATGAGTTCACAACAAATGATGAGTTGATGTCGATGTCGCGACCGATGGACAACCAAGAATATACATGATACTCAATATATATATACTATACATAATACTGATTATATTACAGAATGCAGGAATATATCATATATAATAGAATTAATATATATTATATATCTCATATATACAGTAAAACATCTCTAACCAACCACCTCCAGAGATCGACCACTCCCCTATATGGATCGCTTTATTTGGGTCCCATCAATACCATTGTAAGCATATTCTAACTCATTAAACTGACCACCTCCCTAAACCAACCACCTCCCTAAACCGACCACCTCCCTAAACCGACCATCTCCCTAAACCGACCATCTCCCTAAACCGACCACCTCCCTAAACCGACCGGTGTATACTCACACTTTCATTGCTTGCTTGTTAATGTTAGTACAAACTAGATTGAAGATTCACCCACAACATTATATATATATATATATATATATATATATATTTACTATCAGTATCAATGTTTGTGTTTGTTGGAGGTTTACGTCCTAGCAACATTTGAGGTCATTGTTCATGTGCCAAACAATGTTACTGTACGGTTGGGAGACCAGTGAATAAGTACATTTAATAAAATAACAAGATTAATGGGATCAACACCAACTTGTGAGAGTACACACCCATGGCATTGTTATAGTGCTGCCTCACTGGGACACCAGGCCTCCTCTGCCACCATGACCTAATAATCCCACTCAGTCAAATTATCCTCATACTGCAACTAACCAGTCCTTGCCTTATCATATAATGGCAAGTGCTCGGCTAGATAGCAACAAGTGTGCATTAGTACAGGGTTTCAGACATCAACCTTCCGCATGGGAAGCCCGTGCTCTAGCCGATTTGGACACTGCAGGTGGTGTAACAGATTACAAAAACAACAAACACAGATCTACACTGAAACATTATTATGGGGGAATACATTCACCGGATGCTTGACCCTGAGGAAACACGTTAAGAACAGTGACAATGCAATGTCCTTAAGGTTTCATAGTCGGATACTTTCGACTTTTTGAGAATAAAGTAGACTGATCATTTATAATCTATCTTACATTAGATTGAATTAAAGTTTTATTATATATGACTAACTTTGGAGACATTTAAACTTAAAACATGCCAAATTAATGTTTATATATATATATAATAACAATTATATATATATAACAAATTGAAATATCTCTAAAACCACACCACCTAGAAGCAACCCGCTTGAACACATATAGACAAGATATTCAACGAATAGATTATATTAAATTTATAAGGCTAGGGTTCTGCATTTCTATGAATTTTGAATAAAATAGACGTTTTGCACTGTGCGTACCACCAAACTCAATGCATTGTCAATGGCCGTGAGCAATCTTCATACAGAAAAAGTGAAATATCTCTAAAACCACACCACCTAGAAACAACCCACTTGGAACACCTATAGAACACATATTCAAAGAATAGATTACATTAAATTTATAAGGTTAGGGTTCTGAATTTCTATGAATTTTGAATAGAATAAACGTTTTGCACTGCGCGTATCGGCAAACTCAATGGCAGTGCGCCTTCGTTCTGCAGCCAAGCTGCGCGCATACACAATGTTTATAAATATTGAAAGGGGTCTATAGTGCATTGTACATGCACATATACACGCGCATATATAATATATATATGATATATATGTATATAAACTGAAGCAGCTGTTTATGCAACATTTTTACTCATAATTTAGTGGAATAAGTAACAGATGTACTTAATAGTGCATTGTACATACACATGTATGCATATATATATATATATGTTTTTATATTCTATATCCTATATTCTATATATTATATATATATATATATATATATATATAAAGTTAGGCTATGTAATAAGAAGAGAAGGAAGACGAGTGTTGGGTCAGTTTGAAATCAGGAGGCAGAGTGACTGCCCGGGGCAGATATCGCCCGGTGGTGGCGCTCGGACCCGGCTAGCCGGGGCAAATCCCGGGCAGGTCAGCGATTGGACAATAATATAATAAACAAATATATGAATAATAATAATAATATGAAACTCCGCCTGTTTTATATTTGCATAATTCATTATACATCCTATATTACGCCATTCACTACACTATCACTTATTCCACTAAGTTACCAGTCAACATGCTGCATAAACAGGTGCTTCAATATATATAAATACACATATATATTATATTCTATACTATACTGTATCCATATATATGAGTATAGGTTCAAAGTGCAGAGGGGGTGGGAGTAATCCCACTTCCGGTAGTAGAAACAAACTCGCCAGGTTGTATCTTCAGTCTCTCTTAAGGAACCACTGGTTAGCTCACTATCAGGATAATGTGACCGAGTGAGATAATACACCCCTTTCAATGTTTATAAACATTGTGTATGCGCGCGTATGCACCTTGGCTGCAGAACGAAGCACACTGACATTGAGTTTGTCGATCCATGCAGTGCAACAAGTCAATTTTATTCAAAACTAATAGAAATGCGGAACCGTAACCTTATAAATTTAATATAATCTTTTCGGTGAATATGTTTTCTGTATGTATGCCAAGCAGTTTGTTTCTGGGTGGTGTAGTTTTAGAGATATTTCACTTTTTCTGTATGAAGATTGCTCACAGCCATTGACAATGCATTGAGTTTGCCGATACGTGCAATGGAACACGTCGATTTTATTCAAAATTAATAGAAATGCAGAACCCTAACCTTATAAATTTAATATAATCTTTTCGTTGAATATGTTTTCTATATGTGTGCCAAGCAGTTTGTTTCTAAGTGATGTTGTTTTAGAGATATTTCACATTTTCTGTATGAAGATTTCTCCTAGTCATTGAGTTTGCAGTGTGACCGTGTGTTGTCCTGCAGCCAAGCTGCACGCGCATTGACCTAAATTCCCCTGCTGATGTCATATGAAATAGGTCTATTAGGTCATTGTGGTGGTGGCGTGCTCTCCCAGTGGGGCAGCACTATAATTTGAGTATAACATCGCCATGAGTGTGCACTATCACAAGTCGGTACCCGTCCTGATATGATCTGAGATGTTGCTAGGACGTAAAACAACAAGAAGCAAACTTAGAGTTGCATAGTCCGATGCTTTTGAGTTTGTGACATTTTCTGAGATAAATACATTATGCTAACCATTATAATGTACATTAGTTTAGTTTGAAGTAAGTTTTATTTTAAATGGCTAATTTTGGAGATATTTGAAGTCAAGATATGCCAAATTAATTTTGGCAAGCACACCAAAACTTTGGCACCGTAGACTTCAGTAGTGACCAGTTCTGTTAGATTGACTTATTATGACATTCTATGCAGCAAAACATGCACAATAAGTGTGCCAGTATCTAAGTTGAATGTGTAGAATTAAATCTAGATACATGTTTTGTTTTTTTGTAATTTGATGTTTTCATCGTCTGATGAAACTTTAAGGAACCATCGAAGAGGCCCTTTGTAAGCACCCGACTGATGGACACGAGGCGCAGCAGTGCTCTTCTATTGGTCAATGCACGGCGCCTCGGTGTGGTACTGTCCACTGCTTAGCACTCCGCCCCTGCCAGCCGCCTGTCGACCACCCGCCCCTGTAGGCAGATGGTCCAATCTACCTCACACGGCGAGTACCGGCACGCCAGGCGCAGCCACGCGGCGGGCATTGCAGCCTAAGCAGGGGAATAATTGAACAACATTAAGCCAATATTTACCCTAATCCACCGGAAAGGCCCACACAAAGAGAGGGGGGGGGGGGCTGTGGGGGTAGGTGTGTGGGGGGAGAGGGGGGTGGGGGGGGGGGGAGGAGGAGGAGAGGAGGGAGGAAAGGAGAACGGGTAGCAAGGGGAGGAGAGCAGGAGAGGAGAGGGAAGGAGGAGAGGAGGTCGAAAGGAGGAGGGGAGCAGAGGAGGAGAGGAGGACGTGAGAAAAGGAGGAGAGGAGGAGAGGGGGGGTAGACATGAGGAGAGGAAGTGGGGAGACGAGGAGAGGAAGGGAGGATGAGGGAAGAGGGGAAAGGGAGGAGAGGGGGAGAGAAGAGGAGGAGGGGAGGAAAGAAGGAGAGGAGGGAGAGGAGGAGAGGGGGGAGAGGAGGAGAGGAGATGGGGAGGAGAGAAGGAGAGGATGATGGGAGGAGAGAAGGAGAGGAGAGGAGGAGAGGAGGAGAGGGGGGAGAGAAGGAGAGGAGGAGAGGGGGAAGAAGGAGAGGAGGAGATGAGGAGAGGAGGAGAGGGGAGAGGAGGGGAAGGAGGAGAGGAGGAGAGGAGGAGAGAAGGAGAGGATGATGGGAGGAGAAAAGGAGAGGAGAGGAGGAGAGGAGGAGAGGAGGAGAGGACATGAGGAGGAGAGAAGGAGAGGAGGATGGGAGGAGAGAAGGAGAGGAGAGGAGGAGAGGGGGAAAGAAGGAGAGGAGGAGAGGAGGAGAGGAGGAGGAGAGGAGGAGGAGGAGGAGAGGACATGAGGAGGAGGGAGAAGGAGAGGAGGAGGGCGGAGAGAAGGGGAGGAGAGGAGGAGAGGAGGAGAGGAGGAGAGAAGGAGAGGATGATGGGAGGAGAAAAGGAGAGGAGAGGAGGAGAGGGAGGAGGGAGGAGGAGAGGACATGAGGAGGAGAGAAGGAGAGGAGGGATGGGAGGAGAGAAGGAGAGGAGAGGAAGAGAGGGGGAAAGAAGGAGAGGAGGAGAGGAGGAGAGGAGGAGGAGAGGAGGAGAGGAGGAGAGGAGGAGAGGACATGAGGAGGAGGAGAAGGAGAGGAGGATGGGCGGAGAGAAGGGGAGGAGAGGAGGAGAGGAGGAGAGGAGGGTGATTGGTAGCAGGTCATGGGAGGAGGAGAAAAGGGAGAATGTAAAGGGAGGGGTGAAACAGTGGAGACGAAGAGGGAGGAGAGGAAGAGAGAGGGGGGAGAAGAGGGGAGGAGGATAGTTGGAGGCTACCTACTCCGCGGGAGCTGTGCCGGCAGACACCGGGGATGCTCAGCCGGGGAACGGCCAGACACCGGCGGCGGCGGGCCGGACCCGGGTCCGCCGCCGCCCGGCCCAGACGAACCGCGGGGCGCGGGCGCCGTCATTGTTCCCAAAATGGCGGCTCCCCGCTGCGCACGTGATCTATGACGTGACTTCCGGTTAGTGCAAAACACCTCCGTTAGGGTTGGCTTGGCGTGACGGCACTGGGTGTTATCGATATGTGGTGAGCGTGTGTGTGTGTGTGCGTGTGTGCGTGTGTGTGTGTGTGCGTGGTGGTGCTTGGTGGTGCTTGGTGTGGCGGTTTGTTGGGCTGGAAGCAAGCAAGTCAAGAAGTCAGGGCGCTTTCCCAAACAGCTCGAGTTTCTGGGTTGTCAGCAATTTTTCATCTCGCTGAAAACAATTTGGTGTCAGAACGGCGCGGTCCGCTGGTGGCCGGGCGGGTAATGACGTTAGTGACGTCAATGACGTGAGTGACGCGCTCTGTGACGGCCACCTCCCACCTCGGAGGCGACCACTCGCCATTATGCCGCACCCAGTTATAAACGCCTCCGATTTGGTCGGGGTGTTGTAGGGAGAGGGAGGGGCGGTTAGAGAGGTCCCCAGTGTCTCCGGTGGGTGAGGCAGGGAGGGGGAGGGGGAGGGGGAGGGGGAGCTGAGGAGGGGGGGGGGGGGTGAAGGTGAGGGGTGGGAATCTAACCAGGCTTCGATAGGCAATAAATAACCAAATTTAAACAAACACAAATCAAATTCTCTCACCAGTTTCTATGAAGAGGAACATCTGGGATTGAGGGTGAGAAAGCATGCTAATTTCTCTTCTTTCTTCCTTTAAAAAAAAACAACAAAACTATATATTCATTAATTCATATATTTGTATTAAGTATATCCACCGGACCATACCGAGGGTTTTTGTTAGTATTAATTTCTGGAGGAATGTACTTGAACTCTCTTCCACTCTCCCGCACCCTCTGTCTCACACACTACTCGTGAATAAACTAATTATATATATATATATATATATATATATATATATATATGACAAAGAGAGCGAGCGCGAATGCCTATATTTATTTCAACCAAAGTAATTGTACATCTTTTCAGTACAACTCTGTGGCAACCTTATACATATATAATTCAATAAGGTATCCCCATTCAGGTATTATTGAATTAAGATTGAAAGCCTTATATATTTATTCATTCATAGTTTAGTTTAACATTTAAATAAAAACCATAAATATTACGTTATATTCGTTTCGACTGCCCAACATATATATGTAAGTATACACATACATATATACACAAATATACATACACAAATATACATACAAACATATGCCTGCAATAATATATACCTAAATACATAGATAAATATACATAAATATACATACATATACATAAATATACAAACATACACATAAATATACATAACTATACATATATATATACACAAATATACATAAATATACATACATATAAATACATATACATAAGTATACATATATATATGCATAGATATACATACATAAGCATACATAAACATAACTATACAGAAATACACATAAATAAGCATAAATATACATAACCATACATAAATGTACATAAATATACATAAATATACATACATATACATATACATACATAAACGTACACACATAAACATACACAAACATACTAAACATACGTAGACATACATAAACATACATAAACATACATAAAATACATAACATACATAACATACATAAATGTACATAAATATACATAAATGTACATAACTCTATGTAAATATACGTAAATGTACATAAATACACATATATATAAATATGTTATGCATTATTAATTATGCAAATATAAATACAGTAAGGATCCGCGGCTCCCTCATTATATTGTTGAGGTGAAATATATGTATTTATTATTGACCAATAGCAGCCGATGCTTCATTCGCTGCGATCCAGGTCGATTTTAGCGCCACTGCCTGCGGGTGGCTGCCAATGGTACTGTATATTGTTCGCACTTCGCCAGAATTGTTGTATTATATATAAATATATATAATATATATATGGAATGCATAATATATTTTACGGGTATAAAGTGGGCGAGGTGTGTATGCTGGAATATTATTATTTACAATAGTTACCTCGATATGTATTATCAGCCAATGGTTGTCCAGCGTGTATTTGCTCCGCGTAGCGTTCGCAGCGCCACCTGTGTCGGATTTCTGGCAGTTATTGCCAAACCCGCCACTCGCTGCTCAGATTTCAAACTTGTGTACCGGTGGGGCCTATGCTGGAATATTATTATTTAAAATAGTTACCTCGATATGTGTTATCAGCCAATGGTTGTCCAGCGCGTATTTGCTCCGCATAGCATTCGCAGCGCCACCTGTGTCGGGTTTCTGGCAGTTATTGCCAAACCCGCCACTCGCTGCTCAGATTTCAAACTTGTGTACCGTGGGGCCTATGCTGGAATATTATTATTTACAATAGTTACCTCGATATGTATTATCAGCCAATGGTTGTCCAGCGAGTATTTGCTTCGCATAGCGTTCGCAGCGCCATCTGTGTCGGGTTTCTGGCAGTTAGTGCCAAACCAGCCACTCCCTGCTCAGATTTCAAACTTGTGTACCGGTGGGGCCTATATTTGTTCTGCCCAAGACGCAACTCAAGAAAGTGTCCAACCCATCATCACCTGCTTGTGTCGTCCTCAATATTTGCATGTAGCCAGTTGTTATCATAGTGGCAGCTTGTAAAACAAATCATCCCTGCCCCACACACACTTGTATTTATCTTCGATAGTTTATTTGATGAAAATATATATCCAGAGGGCATATCTGATTCTATGTACAAATATCAATTACTGATTTGTTGTAACAATCTATCTTGTATACTATAAGTATGAAAATTACAGCAACGAATGTCTCATAAAGTAGATACAAATTGAACTATATATATAGTATATATATATTGTGCACACATTACATCTATAACATCTATATCATTACAATATATGTATACATTATAATATATAGTGTATCACACACATTATATATATATCTCAAAAGGTGATAACTCTTCTCTCTTTTTGTCCATTGTAATGATTGACACAAAACAGCACAGAAACGGTTAAACTGAAAACACAAGGACATTTGGTTCAAATCAATATGTATGCTATTGGGATTATGAAACACCATGTGAAAAACAAATCAGTTTATCCTGAGCAAATGCATAAGCAGATAGTATGTTGATTGTTACAATGGACAAAGTTTTGCCCCATATTGCTTAGCACCTTTTGAGACGGTCTCACATATATATCACCTCTCATCAGATATGATACTTGATTAAAGCTGCATAGTCCGATGAGAACATCATATTTTCAAAACCATAACAATTATCTAGATTTTATTCTACATATCTGACTTAGATGATGGTGCACTTATGAAACATTTGTCACCACATCAAAGGGAATAATGACACAATTTAATAGAATATGTTACAGCAGGAGTATAAAGGTGTCAGCATTTTGGCATGCTTACCAAAATTAATTTTGCCTGTTTGCAGGTCAAATATCTCAAAAGTTTGCAATTTAAAATAAAAGTTACTTCAAACTAAAGTAAGGTAGATTCTGACGATCAAGCTAGTATAATTATCCCAGAAAATGACTGAAACTCAAAACCATCGGACTATGCAACTTTGAATGCGCGTAGTCGTACCCCACCTCGCTTCCCTGTCCGTCTCTCCTGCACCTCCGCCCCCCCCCCCCCCACCCGCCCATCTCTCTCTACCCCTTCTACCACCATGTCGTCCCCCCCCCCCCCCCCCCTTCATCCTCTCCCCCCCCCCCGTCAATATTATTAACAACCAAGATGTCCTTAGCTCGTCGTAATAATGGATGCAATGTCAAGTTCCTATCTTGCACAAGACAAAGTTTCCCAGAAACCAGCCACTCCCCCCACCATAGCCCCGCCTACATAACGTGTGACTAATACGCGCATGCGTACAGGCGATTACCCAGCCGGCCGACTGCCATTGGCTACCATACAGAGTGGTTAATTACCCCCATGACGCGTACAATGGCTGCCGAGCCTATTACTAGTATCAGGCACCGACCATCAAATATCTCTATCGCCAATCTATAATCGGCCAAGTGCACCTCATTTTAAACAAATAAATGAACTTATAAATAAATAAACCATGCCAGCAATAACCCATTTCAAAATGATCATATATGTGCATTCTGTACACACAATATTTAATATCTATTAAATATGGTAACACTATTGGTCTCTCTCCGACTTTCTCCCTCGCTGTTTGGTATATATATATATATATATATATATATATATATATATATATATATATATATATATATATATGTCCATTTAATATTCATCTAACCACTAAATCCAGTAAATGGCCCACAGTTTCAAAATTTTGACATGCCCCCTGCTAATACTAATAGGTGATATTCAGTAGCCTAGAGAAAGCAGACATTATGGTCGCAGTGTTGTACAATTGTAGCTAAGGACAACACTTTGTTTTAAAATGAGCTAAAAATAGCACTCATTTGTTACACTGCATCACTCACTCTTTTCACACCTTCTTTTCTATTATAAGGCCGCTCAATACAATTTTTATTTCTACATTAATGAGTTAAAAAAGTGTTTGTTTTACTGACAGATTCTTGTATCATTCAGTTTTTTAGCAGCTCATTTACATAAATATACATATATGGAACCTATATTTAACCTGTTGTGTCTGATTTTCATGTGTGACCATTAATGATGCATGCTTGCAACATGTGAATAGTACAAAGTCAAAATACTAACTTTCTTGCTCTAAATTATAACTCATTCCTCGGGCGATATTCCACACAACACAGTGCATGTACTTTTATGACCCTGTTGCCACTTTTATTTTATGGCTATAGTGTAACACTTTCAGTACCCATGATCTGAGCCTTACACACATATATATATACATACATTACATATGTATGTATACGTATACACATTACCTTTATTTAATCACAAACATGTACACGTAGTAAGGTACATGCATGACTTCCCATGGGAGTGATCTTCCAGCCAAACAACGAATGTTGTATTAAATTAAAGTTCATACTCATGCAAGATATATCGCTACAACAAATCAGCAATTTATATTTATTCATAGAATCAGATATGTCCCTGTATATGCATACATACATGTAAGCAACTCATATATACCTATGGCTACAATACATGTGATGTCAAAGTTAAATAAAGTTGTGATTCCGTGAATCAGCATTTGTTCAATTTGTTCCTATTTTAGGACACATTCGTTGCTGTAATGTTCATATTTATACAAGATAGATTGTTGCAATGAATCAGCAATTGACAATTTTACATAGACTCAGATATGCCCTCAGGATATATATTTTCATAAAATAAACTGTCGAAGATAAACAAACATTAGTCTGTGTGTGGCAGGGGTGATTTGTTTGATAAGCTGACAATGCATATGGATGCATATTGCCGATATGATGGCTGGTATCTGGTGTGCATATCAAACTCGTTTCATATGTTGGCATAGGCTGCTGCAGCTTCATACATTCAACGACGCATTTGATTGTTTTACTAAATATGCCATTCAACTAGCGCAAGATCCGCTGAATTCTAGCCTTTTTTTGGGGGGGGGGGGTCTGTTCTTCAAATTGATAATTTGATTCTATTGTCCATGTGTGCATAGAGTGACAGAATGGCGCCAAATTATCCGTCAGATTCGGAGGAGACACCAGTCAGGCTGCTTGTTTAAAGCGTTAGGATTCATGAATCTAGCTTTTTATTTACACTGCTACATCGGTGGCTTTGCTTACTGTAATTGACCGCGATTTGACTGATAATTCTCAACAGGAGGCGCCACCCTCCTGCGCATGCGCGGTATCTCGCGCGATTCTCTGCAGGCTGTGACTTGCACGTGATGTTGGTTGGTTGGTTGTTGGAGTTTTACATCCTGGCAACATCTGAGATCATATCAGGATGGATATCGGCTTATGACAGTGCACACTCATGGCGACTTTATAGTGCTGCCCCACTGGGAAATCAGGTCGCCAGCACCATGACCTGATTTCACACTCAGTTAAATTAACCTGACACTGAGATAACCAGTCCTTGCCCTATCCTATTAATGCCGAGCACCAGGCTATGAAACAACAAGTATCAATTTTTAAAGTCATTGATTTGACTCGACCGGCAAGCGAACTCCCGACCTTTCACACGCGAGGCCCGCGCTCTGCCGATTAGGCCAGCACGTCGTTGTGACATTATCAAAGCAGCAATGATGGTATCCTCTTGACAAATGGTGTGGCTGAATGAGTTGAGCATCAGCTTCACATTTTGGTAGGCAAAATAATAATAATAATAATAATAACATATTTATTTCCACATGATCATTGTACATACAAGTTTATAATTATATTAGTAATGTTTCACATGGTAAAGGGAGAAAGCAGACGTATAATACTTAAAAGGCGCTTTCACCAGTTAAAAATAACACATATATACATTACTAATACTAAATCGTGGGATTTGAACCACCAGGTTCGAACCTTTGTTGAGTTAAACCAATGACTTAGACATTAATTCTTGTCGCCAACTATCCTGGTGTTTGGTATTACTAGGATATAACAAGGAGCAGTGGATTGTGGAAGACCAATTGTCAACGATTGAAATTTCCCCGGCTTAATCAACTAACATAAAATACATTTGAAAAATTAAATAAAAATCTACTTGACCTGATTCCCAATTTCAAAACAATTCGCAAGTTGATTGATCGTGATGATTGGTTGAGGGAACATTTCTGATTAAAAAGACTAAAACATTCCTGGATGGGATGGACTATTGGTAACGGGTGCCGCTTTCCTTCACGGGATTGATCCCTGGCTGAGATGAACTAAAGGTGTTGGTATTGGTCGCTATCTTGCCAGGCGCGTGGCATTACTCGAGTAAGGACTGTCACTAGTGGTAGAATAATGTGACTGAGTGGAATATTGGGTCATGGTGCCGGCAGCACGCTACTTCAGTAGGTAACCCAGTAGAACATTGACCACCAGTGCGCACTGTCAAAAATTGGCTCGGGGACCAGGGTGTTGGTAGCAGAAAGGCTAGGGGGCCAGGGCGCTAATGGCCGAATGGCTCGGGGACCAGGGTGCTAGTGGCAGAATGGCTCGGGGACCAGAGTGCTAGTGGCAGAATGGCTCGGGGACCAGAGTGCTGGTGGCAGAATGGCTCGGGGACCAGGGTGCTGGTGGCAGAAAGGCTCGGGGACCAGGCGGCGAGTCGCCGCGCGAAGTGCAGAGGGCCCGGGACATGGCGCGGTTAATGATAAATGGCTTGTTATCACGCAGGCCTCGGCCAATCAAAATGCACGCCGCCATTTAGCCCCTGCAGGCGGATTGTCCGGGGTCACGTGATCAGTGACCGCGTTTACACACCACACATGGCGCCGGTCGGAGTCAGGCCGCCAAGTGGCACAACGATAATTAAAAAGAAAAAAATGACGGCAAACCTAAACAAGGGATGTCGTCTGCGTTTTGTTTGGTATCAAAAGCACCCGAAACACGGTCGAAAATGAACGATTATTACCGAGCGCAGCCGAAAGTTAACGACTATTGCCGAACGCCGCCGAAAGTCAACGATTATTTCCGAACGCTGCCGAAAGGTACCGATTACGCCCTCTCCCTCCCCCTCAATCTTTCCTTCCATTTTTGGCGTGTTTCGGAAAGTGTTCCATATCCACCGGAAGTGGCATGGTCAGGGGTCATAGAAGTTCTGAGATTGACAGCCAGCTCGTCATGTATATGACCTTTAACCCTTAAAACAGAGAGGTGGGGAACGCGTTGTTGTTGTTGGTTGCCATGGAAACATATCCAAAGAGGGCGTGATATATTCTCATGTCTTGTTTGTGGAGAAAGAAATTCCGCAGAGAAAGGACCTGTGTTAAATCGAACATACACATTAAAGGTGTTAAATCGAACATACACATTAAAGGTGTTAAATCGAACATACACATTAAAGGTGTTAAATCGAACATACACATTAAAGGTGTTAAATCGAACATACACATTAAAGGTGTTAAATCGAACATACACATTAAAGGTGTTAAATCGAACATACACATTAAAGGTGTTAAATCGAACATACACATTAAAGGTGTTAAATCGAACATACACATTAAAGGTGTTAAATCGAACATACAAATTAAAGGTGTTTAAATCGAACATACACATTAAAGGTGTTAAATCGAACATACAAATTAAAGGTGTTAAATCGAACATACAAATTAAAGGTGTTAAATCGAACATACATATTAAAGGTGTTAAATCGAACATACACATTAAAGGTGTTAAATCGAACATACACATTAAAGGTGTTAAATCGAACATACACATTAAAGGTGTTAAATCGAACATACACATTAAAGGTGTTAAATCGAACATACACATTAAAGGTGTTAAATCGAACATACACATTAAAGGTGTTAAATCGAACATACAAATTAAAGGTGTTAAATCGAACATACACATTAAAGGTGTTAAATCGAACATACATATTAAAGGTGTTAAATCGAACATACACATTAAAGGTGTTAAATCGAACATACATATTAAAGGTGTTAAATCGAACATACACATTAAAGGTGTTAAATCGAACATACACAATTAAAGGTGTTAAATCGAACATACACATTAAAGGTGTTAAAATCGAACATACACATTAAAGGTGTTAAATCGAACATACACATTAAAGGTGTTAAATCGAACATACACATTAAAGGTGTTAAATCGAACATACACATTAAAGGTGTTAAATCGAACATACAAATTAAAGGTGTTAAATCGAACATACACATTAAAGGTGTTAAATCGAACATACAAATTAAAGGTGTTAAATCGAACATACACATTAAAGGTGTTAAATCGAACATACATATTAAAGGTGTTAAATCGAACATACACATTAAAGGTGTTAAATCGAACATACAAATTAAAGGTGTTAAATCGAACATACACATTAAAGGTGTTAAATCGAACATACACATTAAAGGTGTTAAATCGAACATACACATTAAAGGTGTTAAATCGAACATACACATTAAAGGTGTTAAATCGAACATACACATTAAAGGTGTTAAATCGAACATACAAATTAAAGGTGCATAGTCCGATGATTTTTGAGTTTCTGTCATCTTCTGAGATAAACATATTAGTTTGATTGTTAAAATGTACCTTATTTTAGTTTGAAGTATCTTGGCATTAATATGACTTATGCCTTGGTCACAAATGCGTTACGGCGTGCTTGCGGTGCCCGCAAGTCACCAGATCGGCCACACCGTATGGTGATCGCATGGTGAGTTACGGTCGCTGTACGGTGACGGTACTACTTTTTGATTGCCGCAAGGTGTTGAAGTTTTTCTAAGTCGGAGTTATCTGGCAATCCAGACTCCTTAACACCGTACCGTCAGCTTTGTTGACATCAATGAAAAGGTTGTGAAATGAATATCAATATGGTACAAAGTTCATGTTTGTGTGATCAATATTAAGGAAGTTATGACTTTTTTGTATATTAAATACGTGTATAAATTTAACACAAACCATACGATTTGTGAATAGATAAACTGCAGACTGTAACGCCGTAACATTTACATAAATCGCAAGACACCGCAGACCGCATCACCGTACGGCGCCCGCAGCATTTGTGACCTAGGCATAACTTAGGAGACATTTAAAGTGTAACCATGCGAAAGTAATTTTGCCATGGCTATCAAAACTGTCACCCCATTGATTTCAGCAGTCTCAGGTTCTATTAAATTGATTCAATGCCCCTTCTGTGTAGCAATCAATCAATCAATCAATAGTTCCATCCTCTAGTCGAGGGTTGGATGCAATGGTTCTCCACTTGTCCCAATGTTGTGCTGTTCTGATAGACTGTGAATAATTCAAGCCTGTCCACTGTGAAATATTTGTAAACCATGATGTTCTTGGTCTCCCCTCTCCCTCTGCTGTCATTCACCTTCCCTTCCAACAATGTACGGTATATTGAACTCTGACGAATGATGTGGCCAAAATAAATTAGTTTCTTTGTCTGTATAGTGGCAAACAAGCTTTTCTTATTTTTAATTTTTCTGAGAATTTCTTTGTTGGTGATCTTCTTTGTCCATGATATTTTCATCATCCTTCGATAAGTCCACATCTCAAATGCTGTTAAACATTTGTACATTTTCTTAGAGATTGTCCATGTCTCTGCCCCATACATTAGAGTAGACCACACATAACAACAGATACTTAATAAGTGCACCATTATGTAGGTTCAAATCTAGATGAGCATCTTGCTTTTGAAAATCTAATGTTCGTATCGGACTTTGCAACTTTATTGTGCAGCTCAGAACCTATTACAGTCTATTCTGTCAATAACGGCCTCTGTCAATAACGAAGCGCTGTCAATAACAGCAAAAAGTGCTGATCCCATCACGGTACCCCTTTAATTTAATTGCATTGCCTCTGTGTCTAACGGTCAACTGTCTTATGCAGACAATGAGCCGTTTTTTCACCTATTTGATCAATATTCTCTATCAATAACGACATGCCATATAGTTATAATATATTAGAAATGACTAACTGTACAAATGACCAATTGTACAAATGACAAATTGTAGAAATGACAAATTGTAGAAATGGCAAATTGTAGAAGAGATGAATAGTAGAAATTAATAATTGTACAAATGACAAATTGTGGAAATGACTTTGTAAAGACCGTCCTAGTCAGTCAAGTATAAAAGAAAAACATTGGTTTCAACCCATTCCGTCAGTCAGTCCCTGCCTATAATGGATCTCTCTCTATAACAGCATCTTGTTCCAGTCCCATGGGTGTCCGTTATAGACAGAGTAGACTGTACTTACAAAATTGATACTTGTTACATACTACATGGCCTGGCTCTCGACATTGCTAGGATATAGCCATGGCTGGTTAGCTCAGCATCAGATAACATGACTGAGTGGGATATCAATTCATGGTGCTGTTGGCCTGATCTCCCAGTGGGGCATCACTACATAGCCATCATAAGTTCATACTTTGACAAGTCGGTACCCATCATGATATGACCATATGTTGCTAGGATGCACAACCCGAACAAACAAACAAGAAGTGGAATCGTTCATTTAGCATTAATTAATTTAATATGTTTATTTTAACACTCCATGTGATGTTGGCATGGAACATTCTAAGCTACATTTCCTTAATTTCCGGTATATTCTCACAACCTCTTCAACTTCTGACATACCCCGAGTGACTTATGGTATTGTAGTAGTCTGTACATGAGCTCTACTACCACGCGGTAGTGGCGGAGACTACGCCGCGCACCTACGCAGTTACACTGAACTGCGCTAGGTGGCGGCAGGCTAGCCACCGGGCAGACCCCCACTCGGCTGCCCTCTAGTGCGTGTGGCTAGCTCAACCACCCACCCCAACTATAGAGTCGATGTGGGATCTCGCGAGTCAGGAGGCGGGTCAGTCAACTGTGGACGCCGCGGAGAGCAGATTGGTTCAATAAACCAAGTTGAAGCGTACTGACATTGAATCTTGGCATTCTTTCGTGTGTGCATGGCAGTGTGGGAGTCGGAGGGCCGTGGGCCATTACAGTATTATGGATCCTCCAAGAAATCCTGCCATCTTATCAGGATGTGTTCTTGATAGCGAGGCTCCACCCATCTATATCCCATGTGACCTATCCTCCTAATTAGTCTGTGACCTTGTGACCTCCCCTACTCTTTCAGTCATGTCCTCTAGTTAATTAGAAGTCACCACTGAGTTCCCATGACGACCTTTCCAACGTTGCCCTCCATGCACTATCCTGCTATATGCACTTTGAGCTATGCTTTGTGAGTTATGTGACCTATCCCGATGCATTCTGGGTCACCTAGCCTGTAGTGCACTCTCTTGTTTGTCTTGCCTCCTGTACACTCCGCACTCACTTACATTTTATGGTTTCCTCGACAGATTAACACATAGCTTCCTCCATAGATTTACACATGGTTTCCTCGACAGATCTACACATGGTTTCCTCGACAGATCAAAACATGGTTTCCTCGACAGGTTTACACATGGCTTCCTCCATAGATCTATGCATGGCTTCTTCGATAGATTTAAACATGGCTTCCTCGATAAACTTACACATAGCTTCCTTGACATATATACACAATACTTCCTCGAAGAGTTACGTATGGCTTCCTCGAAAGATTTGCACATAGCTTCTTTGACATATTTGCGCATAGCTTCTTTGACATATTTACACATGGCTTCTTTGATGGATTTACACATGGCTTCTTTGACAGATTTACACATGGCTTCTTTGACATATTTGCACATGGCTTCTTTGACATATTTACACATGGCTTCTTTGAAAGATTTACACATGGCTTAGTTTCTTTGACATATTTACCAGTTGCTTCCGTAATGTGGCTTCTTCGACAGATTTACACATGGCTTCATCGACATATGTACACATGGCTTACCGGATATATTAACACATGGCTTCCTGTGTACATCAACATATTGCTTTTCACGTGACCTCTCTGTGATTACAGCACTAAACATCATGATAAAAACCAGACATGTTTACCAATAAGTCCATCCAGTCTCCTAGGAAGGATACACAATTTAAAGCGTGTTAATATTATACTTTCTTCATATCTTCAATTATGTCGTGATGACATTGTGTATAAATACAGGCAGCAATAGAAGTCCTTATAAATTTCTTTGCAGCGAGCCTGTCTGCACTCAGTCACACATACTTTCAGTAACTAAACCAAGCACTTCTACCACCATCTAAAAACACCAATGACCAATACCAAAAAGAACCCCATGGTGCATTGAGCATCTGTTGAAAAGGTGGCAGTGTCCGATTTCCCATTGCTTTATCATATTAACGCTCTCCATATGAAAGCTTGCCCACCTGTTGTGTCTTGTGCCTACCTGTTAATTACAGCTCCATGTGGATACAAGCCCAATTAGAGCCACATGTGGTCACCCTGGAGCAGTCACACTGACTCCCCCCCCCCCCCCCCCCCCCCCCCCCCAACACTCACCTCCAACCACCTCCACCTGGAGGCAGAGATCAACGGCTGGCATGGGCTGATCGGCATAGATGGCACTGTCACAACACATAGCACATAGCACTGTCACCTCCAGATACTGTCACAACACATGGATGTGACAAGCGCGAACACTGTCACAATGCACAGCACTGTCACCCCCGATACAGTCACATCATAAACAGTACCGTCATCCCCGACACTGGCACAACACATAGCACTATTACCTCCAGACACTGTCACAATGCATAGCACTGTCAATCCGACACTGTCACAACACATAGCACTGCTACCTCCAGACACTTTCACAATGCATAGCACTGTCAACCTGACACTCTCACAACACATAGCACTGCTACATCCAGACACTGTCACAACGCATAGCACTGTCAACCTGACACTGTCACAACACATAGCACTGCTACCTCCAGACACTGTCACAATACATAGCACTGTCAACCTGACACTGTCACAACACATAGCACTGCTACCTCCAGACACTGTCACAACTCACATCACTGTCAGCCCCGACACAGACACAACACATAGCACTGTCACCCCCGACACTGCCACCCCCGACACTGTCACAACACACACCACTGTTACCTCTAGACACTGTCACCCTGACACTGTAACAACACATAGCACTGTCACCCCTGACACAGTCACAACACACAAAACTCTGACCTCTAGACACTGTCAGCCCAGACCGTGTCAAAACACCTAACACTGTCGCCCCAGACTGTCGGTGTGGGTGTAGGCGGTGAGTATTGGTGTATGTCTGTGGTGGGTCTTAGAGGTACACTTTTTCATTATTTCTGTTTGTAGTTATACGTCTGTATATTATGATAGCTTATTATAATTCACTCAAAACTCTTTTAATTTTGACAGGAATGAGATTAGTCAGATTCAATGTTAAACTGTCAGAACAGAGGTGACCAAAAATACCGCATCTCAGTCCCCTCCCAACACATACTTACGCACATACATGAAACACACTTATACAAAAACATACATGTAGACTCTTTCACACAAAACCATACCTATGAACACACTTACTAACACACACACACAAACACACACATTCACCTGCACCGACCAACTCACACATACACACTCACACGCAAACACCTAGCATAAACACCTATGAACACACACTTACAAATAGAGACACATACATGTGCACTTAGACACAAACACACACTTACACATACACACATACATACTTACATGCAAACCCATTTACATACACAAACACACTTATTCACACTTACACATACACACATACACACACACATACACACAAACACACACTTACAAATAGAGACACATACATGTGCACTTAGACACAAACACACACTTACACATATGCACATACATACTAACATGCAAACCCATTTACATACACAAACACACTTATACACACTTAGACATACACACATACACAAACACACATACACACAAACACACACTTACAAATAGAGACACATACATGTGCACTTAGACACAAACACACACTTACACATATGCACATACATACTTACATGCAAACCCATTTACATACACAGACACACTTATACACACTTACACATACACACATACACAAACACACAAACACACATACACACAAACACACACTTACAAATAGAGACACATACATATGCACTTACACACAAACACACACTTACACATACACACATACATACTTACATGCAAACCCATTTACATATGCAAACACACTTATACACACTTACAAATACACACATACACAAACACACAAACACACATACACACAAACACACACTTACAAATAGAGACATATACATATGCACTTACACACAAACACACACTTACACATAAGCACATACATACTTACATGCAAACCCATTTACATATGCAAACACACTTATACACACTTACAAATACACACATACACAAACACACAAACACACATACACACAAACACACACTTACAACTAGAGACACATACATATGCACTTACACACAAACACACACTTACACATAAGCACACACATACTTATATGCAAACCCATTTACATACACAAACACACTTATACACACTTACAAATACACACATACACAAACACACATGCACACAAACACACACTCACACACCAATGCACAGTTATAAACACACATTTACTACATACGTATTTATGAACAAACAAACACACATACTTACACACATACACACACACCACTTACGCACTCTTAGTCTTACACACCATTCTGATGATAAACAATTCGACACGGAAGCATGCAACCAATACAAATTTAAAACAACAACAACAAAAATACAATACCACAAAAAATCGGAAGCTGATGATCAATCTTTAAACTACACACAACGCGCCCAGAGCAGCGTCCCTCCAGGCACCACCTAGCGCCGGGTGTGGGACACTGCAGGCCACGTGACCACGTGACGCGCCGACGCGCCGGCGGGCGGGTCACGTGGGGGCGGCGCACATCTGATAGCCGGTGCACAAAAACAATGGCGGCGTGAGTGTAAATAGGCGCGTTTGTGTGTGGGTACAGAGCTCTCGTCGACACGCCGTCTGTGCTAATGGTGTCCTCGCCTTGGGTCATCATCATTACCACCCACCACCCCCACTCCCCTCCCCTCCTCCACAACCTCCCCTCTCCCCCTCTCCCCACACCCTCCCCTCTCCTGCTCTCCACGGTGTGGGCTCATAGGTGCGCGCGCACAGGACTGTGGGTGGCAGCAACGCCTGAAATGATTCTCTCAGAACAGCTGTTAGTCTTAGATTTATTTTGTTTAGAAACAGATTCAGAGAATATGTGCTTGTTGATTGGTTATTAGGAAGAGGAAGAGAAGGAGGACAGGGGGGGGGGGAGACGGTGGGGGAGGTTGGTATGGTTGGGGAGGTAGGGGAGGAGGGGGAGGAGGGGGGAGGGGAGGGGGAGGAGGGATGAAGAGCAGGAGGAGAACTGAAGTGTGGGAAGGAAGGGCAGGAGGGGCAGGTAGGAGGACGCAGGTGGGCGTAGTGGTGTAGGGATGGGTAGGAGTGGTTGTCTTCAATACACACACTTGTGGAACACACTTGTGACACATATGTGACACACTTGGGACACCCACTTGTGTCACTTTTCACAACACACACTTGTGATGCATACTTGTGACGCACACTTGTGATACACACTTGTTACACACTCTTGGGACACTTGTGGAACATCACATTCCAATATGACCCACAGGCAGCACATTTGAGATGCAGGCAGGTCTGTCTCATACATGTGACCTACAAATATGATATATACGTGACACATACTACGCACATATAATGCCCACTTAACATGCACATACCACACGTATGACACATTGAATACAAATATTCCACATATGTGACAGACAAACGTGGGGAACACTGGTGACACACTCATATGACACATCATAGACACTTATGTAATGCACATGTGGAACCAATGTGGAAAGATGGAAATAAATGGGGAACCAAATATGACACCACTGTGAAACCGCTGCGACACCGCTATGACATAAGTTTCAGTTCGCAGTAATGCGGTTAAGAGACAACTATGGCACAGATGTGACATCTCTGTGACACCCATAGGACACCCATATAACACACCTATGACACCCATATGACACCCATATGATGCATGTATGATGCCCATATGACACCCGTATGATGCATGCATGATGCCCGTATGACACCCATATGACACCCGTGTGATACCCTATGACACCCATATGACACCCATATGACACCCATATGACACCCATATGACACCCATATGACACCCATATGACACCCATATGACACCCATATGACACCCATATGACACCCATATGACACCTGTATGACACCTGTATGACACCCATATTACACCCATATGAGACCCGTATGACACCCGTATGGCACTGGTATGACACCTGCATGACACCAGTGTGACACCCATGTGACACCTGTATGACACCCCTATAACACCCCTATGACACCCCTATGACACCCTAGTGACTCCAGTATGACACCCGTATCACACCCTAGTGATGCCCCAGCGACACCCCAGCAAAACCTAGTGAGACCCAGTGACAGCCACATGACACCCACATGACATCCACATGATATCCACATGACGCCCACATGACACTTATATGACACCCATATGACACTGACATGACACCCATATGACACCCACATGACACCATATTGACATCCATGTGACAACCATGTGACACCATATTGACACCCATTTCACACCCACGTGACACCCACATGACACCCAGGTGACACCCATGTGACCCCCATGTGACAACCACATGACACCCATGTGACAACCATGTGACAACCACTTGACAACCAGATGACAACCATGTGACACTGACATGACACCCACATGACACCCTCATGACACCCACAGGGCACCCATATGACACCCACATGACACCAACACAACAACCACACTAACCTACATGACACCCACACAACACCCACACAACACCCACACGACACCCACATGACACCCACACAACACCCACACAACACCCACACAACACCCACATGACACCCACATGACACCACATGAACCCACATAGCACCCTCATGATGCCCACATGACACCCACATGACACCCGCATGACATCCACATGACACCACATGACATCCACATGACACCCACATGACACCCACATGACACCTGCATGACACCCGCATGGCACCCACATGACATCCTAGTGACACCCTAGTGGCACCCTAGTGACCCCCCAGTGACATCTCAGTTACACCCCAGTTGCACCCCAGTGACACCCCAGTGACACCCCAGTGACACCCCAGTGACACCCCAGTGACACCCCAATGACACCCCAGTGACACCCCAGTGACACCCCAGTGACACCCCAGTGACACCCCAGTGACACCCCAGTGACACCCCAGTGACACCCCAGTGACACCCCAGTGACACCCCAGTGACACCCCAGTGACACCCCAGTGACACCCCAGTGACACCCCAGTGACACCCCAGTGACACCCCAGTGACACCCCAGTTACACCCCAGTTACACCCCAGTGACACCTCAGTGACACCCTAGTGACACCCTAGTGACACCCTAGTGACAATAGCGACACCGTAGTGACCCCATATCGATACCGTAGCAACACCATAGCAAAACCGTAGCGACAGCATAATGACACTGTAGTGACACCATAGTGAGAACATAGTGACACCATAGTGACACTATAGTGACACCGTAGTGACACCATAGTGACACCGTAGTGACACTGTAGTGACACTGTAGTGACACCCATATGACCCTCACATGACACTCACATGAAACTCACATGACACTCACATGACACTTACATGACACTCACATGACACTCACATGACACTCACATGACACTCACATGACACTTACATGACACTCACATGACACTCACATGACACTCACATGGCACTCACATGACACTCACATGACACTCACGTGACACCTTCCTGACACCCATATGAAACTCACATGACACCCAGACAAACCCACATGACACCCACATGACACCCACATGACACCCACATGACACCCACATGACACTCATATGAGATCCTTGTGACACCCATATGACACTCACATAACATCCAGATGAACCCACATGACACCCACATAATGCCCAGGTGACACGTACATATACATGATATGTACATGACACCTGGAGCTACTTGATACCTATATGCACCAATATGTCACCTATATTGCACCTATATGATACCTAGATGACACCTACATGGCACCTACATGACACATATACAACACCTACATGACACCTACATGACAACTATGTGACACCTATGTGACACCTAAATGACACCTATGTGACACCTATATGACACCTATATGACACCTATATGACACATACATGACACCTACATGACACATATATGACACCTAGATGACACCTATGTGACCTGTTTTATCAGACTGGGTAGGCCAGTCCAATACCGGTTTTATCAGACTGGATAGGCCAGTCCAATACCGGTTTTATCAGACTGGATAGGCCAGTCCAATACCGGTCTTATCAGACTTAATAAGCCAGTCCAATAACAGTTTTAACAAATGGGCACATGAACACCATTTAGACATTTAGCAGTATGTACTATATATATTTATATATATTTATATATATTTATATATATTTATATATATTTATATATATTTATATACATTTTTATATATTTATATATATTTATATATATTTATATATATTTTTATATATTTATATATATTTATATATATTTATATATATTTTATATATTTATATATATTTATATATATTTATATATATTTATATATATTTATATATATTTATATATATATATATACCATATATAAATATATATGTATCTATGATATTTGACTAATAATGGATTCACCATTGCTGTAAATTATTTATCGCCAGCACTGGTCGCAATAGCAGCAATGACATAGATCATGCGCAGTACGTTCGGTGGTGGCATTGTGATGGGTGAGAGACTCCACGGGAGGTGTCATCTGAGTGAGAAGACCACTACATGCTGACCTTTGTGGCCTATATGGTGACCTCATTATCCTTCACAATATTAGTCTCCCTGTTCTTCCTAGCGAGATTTATGAGCACACGTGACACAGTGTAGAGAGAGAGGGTCAGTGTGACTGACCTACATGGAAGCCTTATTTGTCATACCGACACCGCCTGAACTCGATCACAGAAGCCACTTATATATGGGTCATCAACAAATGGATGGATTGCTTAGACTGTTGAGGCTGGGAACCAAACTGAAGTAATGTTCACCAACATGGGTTCGATTCCGCACAGGGGTGCAGGTTTACACAGTATTATCCGTCTGAGCCATGGGTGGACACTTGATTGATTAACACTGGTGTTTGTATCTCAAGTGGCTCGCCGCTGGAATTTAAATGCGCAACATGGAGGGCAGCGCACCTGGCGACAGCCCGAGCTGCTCCACCTGTCATCCTGATAAGGCGGGGGGAGGCGGCGGCCCCTGAGGTCGGCCGGGGCGGCGCGGGGCGCTCCGCGGTGGCGAAGTGCGACTGCGCGCTAATGACCGTGACGCCCATTAAGATAGGCGGGGGGGGAGGCCTCTGCCGCGCCCCGGCTGCGCCGCCCAGCTGCCACCACTCGGCAGCCGGCTTGCACCCGAATCAGACGCCTAGAGCTGCTCAGCCTCAGCGCCATCTCAGCCTCTCCGCCCTCCCTCCAGCCTGCGCGCGTCCATCATGGCGGAGGACGGAGTTGACCTCTCCCTCCCACCCCAAAAATTAAAAAAGGGGGGGGGGACACTGGGCGCGCGTGGGGAGGGCGCGCTGCCCACCGGCGGGCTGGCATGCCACCCTTTCCCCCCTGCAGGTACTGGGTTCGGTACCCGAACATTTGACTTTACTATTATGAACTTCAATTATGAACTTTAATTATTATGCCTCATTGATTAAAATTTTGCATTACATTTTATTACCTCACTGTGCACGCATTATGATTATTGCTTTGCATTACATGTTTAGCTTACATGTTTAGCATTTCACCCACGCCCATTGGGGCCGCGCGTGCGCGCATGTGTGCAGGTGCGCACACTCATGTGCTTGTTTATGTTCACCTTTTTAGTCGGACTTCAATAAAAAGTCCTTTTACTCCCCCCGTGTGTTGGCGTCCATTTAAATACATCTACGTCGCTGATGGTGCAAGCAAGTACTCATCTCGACTAGAATGGATTACAGATAACCAAGACCTGCTAGATAGACATGAATCCAAAATGCCCATATGAATCTACCCAAGCCCATTTTCCACACCGGCTATCACACGATCAGTTCACATGAATCCAAAATCCCCATATAAATCTACCCGTTCCCATTTTCCACACTGGCTATCATGTGATCGGTTCACATGAATCCAAAATCCTAATATGAATCTACCCGTTCCCATTTTCCACACCGGCTATCATGTGATCGGTTCACATGAATCCAAAATCCTAATATGAATCTACCCGTTCCCATTTTCCACACCGTCTATCATGTGATCGGTTCAGATGAATCTAAAATCCCCAAGTGAATCTACCAATGCCCGTTTTGCACACCGCCCATCACACGTAGTGTTTGTTACATTTGGCACCCTCGTCTCATTACCCACTATGGACGCAGCGGTCCATCATGTAGTTCCAACATCGTCCACCAGGATGTGGTGGTGTCAGCGTCAATGCCATGAGGTGTGCCAACTGTCGTACCCCATTAAGGTACTCTCCTCCAATACCCCCCTCCCCAATTCCCCCCGACCCCCCCCCCCCCCCAATACCTGCACACGATCCGGCCATCCTGGCCCCGACAACAAATATGTAATTAAGTAACAGCCTGTTTCCATGCCCATCATGAGTAGACACACATTACCGACTGGTGGTGCTACCTGTAAAAACAGGGCAGACACACGACTACCGTTGGTGGGTCTTTGTTGTGCCACGTCAAGATCCAAGCGCATGAATTTAACATGTTGTTTGTTGTTTTACATCCCAACAACACTTAAGGTTATATCAGGACGGGTACCAGATGGGATGGCCGAATGAGTTAGAGCGTCCGTCTCCCGTGTTGGTAGATCGTGGGACCATGGATTCGAATCCTGGTCGAGTCAAACCAATGACTTAAAAATTGATACTTGTCGCTTCCTAGCCAGACGCTCGGCATTATTAGGATAGGGCAAGGAGCAGTGGGAGGAGGAAGACCAGTTGTCTGCGACTGAAATTCCCCCTGCTTAAACAACTAATGTACCAAAAAAACAAACAAACAGTGCGCACTCATAACAACTCTTTAGTGTTGCTCCACTGGGAGATCAGGCCGCCAGCACCACGATCCAATTTCCCACTCAAGTCATTATCCTGCTACTTGCAACAGTGTGCACTTATAGCAACATCTTAGTGTTGCCCCACTGGGAGACTATGCCGCCAGCACCATGACAGAAATTCGCGCTCTGTCACATTATCCTGTTACTGAGCTAACCAGTCCTTGCTCTGGGCTAGTATTGCTGTGCACTGGGCTAGGTAATAACAATTATCAATTTCGTAAGTCATTGGTTTGACTCAGCTAGAATTCAAACCCCTGACCTTCTGCAAGGGAAGCCAACGCTCTTACCGATTTGGCCACTGTGTACGGTCCACAGTCCGAGCCTACTTGGACAAATTTCGTAGGTATTGTTCCTGAGGCGAGGAAGGCCATTAGGGCCGACTTACACTAAACAGACACACACTCTGGCCCCAAAGGCCCTGGCCTATAATAGTGTCATGGGGGTGATGAAAATGGGAAATATTGCGCCTAGAGCGGGACTCGAACCCACATCTCTTTGCATTCTGGGCCAGTGTGCTAAGCATTACACCACCTAGGCTCCCTGATATCAAGACACTCCCCGCGCCTACCTGTCTATGTGGTTACTTGCCTGAGAGGTCAGTGCAGACCACTACACTCGTCCCCCTGGAATTGTAAGTCTTGTAATGCTTACAATTACATACATACAGGCAATGCACTAACACATACATACACAGGGTAGGTTCAACAACCATACAGCGCAAAGCTTGTACAGGATCCTGGTCACGGCACCAGTGTCATGGGGGTGATGAAAATGGGAAATATTGCGCCTAGAGCGGGACTCGACTCGAACCCACATCTCTTTGCATTCCGGGCCAGTGTGCTAACCATTACACCACCTAGGCTCCCTGATATCAAGACACTCCCCATGCCTACCTGTCTATGTGGTTACTTGCCTGAGAGGTCAGTGCAGACCACTACAATAGTTAATAAACCACAAATAACTCAAGGTGAACTGTTAGTTCAACACATTTAGGTTTTATTACTGTTAGCATTTAGTTAGTTAGTTTTTAACGTATACAAACTATCAATTTGCATGACACTTGTACACACCAGACGGGATGGCTGAATGAGTCGATCATCCGTCTCCCGCATTGGTAGATCATGGGATTCCAACCCGCGAGTTTGAACCCTGGTCAAGTCAAACCAATGACTCCAAAATTTATACTTGTCAATTCCTAGCCAGGCGCTCAGCATTATTAGGATGGTTGGTTCAGTGTCAGGATAATGTGACTGAGTGGAATATCAGGCAACGGTGCCGGTGGCCTGGTCTCCCAGTGCGGCAGTAATATAAAGTCGCCATGAGTGCGCAGTGTCAAAAAAAAAAAAAATTGTTTTATTTAACAATGCCTCTAGAGCACATTGATTTTAATCATCGGCTATTGGACATCGAACATATGGTCATTCTGACATATTTATTTTGAGGAAACGCGCTACCGCCACATAGGTTAATCTTTCTGATAAGCAGCAAGATGTCTTTTATAATCACTTTCCCACAGACAGGACAGCATATACCACAGCCTTTCATGAACCAGTTGTTGACCACTGATTGGAACAGAAAATAACCCGAACTGCAAATGTGTTCACTGAGAAGGATCGATCGGATAACCCACACCTTCACCGGTGGACACTCTACTGCCTGAGCTATGCCCCCCTCCCCCAACTCTGCATAGCAATGCAAGCAAGAAAACAATGGAGATCTTTCAAGTTTCAGTATTTGTTTGAGGGGTGGCGGGGCGGTACATTAGCTGATCAAGCAGGGGAAATTTCAATCGCGGACGATTGGTCTTCCTCATTCCACTGCTCCTCGTCCTATCCTAATAATGCCGAGAGCCGGGATAGATAGCGATAAGTATTCATTTTTAAATCATTAGTTTTACTCGACCAGGGTTTGAACCCATGGGTTCGAATCCCATGATCTACCAAAACGGGAGGGGGACGCTCAACTCATTCGGCCATCCCGTCTGGTGTTATTTACCCAATCACTGCTTCATGAAAACTTTTGTCGGAAATGATCAATTGTTGCAGGGAGTGCCATGCATTGATCCTGCATTGTCCTAACAGGCTGATCAAATGAGTTAAGTGGCCACATTCCATGGTGACACTAGCAGGTCATGGCATTCAAACCTCAGGTTAGAATTCCAGACGATTTCTTGGAGTTTTACATCCTGGCGACATCATCATCATCATGCTGTCAGTCACAATGCGACAAAGACTGCTTTCATTACTTAACCGCCACTTTGTGCGGTTGTACATTTCATAAAAGCTGCTTGCAAAGTGTTGAAGTGCTGCTGGCTTTTGCAAGTTACTAGCGGCACTCTCTCAGGGAGCAAATAGAGGTCTCACACCGGCAAGAACATGTCAAGACAGGCGCAAAACTATTTGTGCCTGCAGTGGCTGGTCGGGAGATGTTGGGAGTTCCATTCATCATCGCCCTTAATGCTGCCAGGATAACATGGTTTTCTGTTAGGGTTTGCTCCCTTAGCCTTTGATTCTATCAAGAACGAGAACTTGTACCACAAGGCAGTGGTTTATAACTTTGCAAGGCAGGGGCGTCAAACTCCCTGGGGTATTTTAGCACCTAAGGTATCCTAGGTACTGCATTACCTGCATACCACTGCGACATCTAAGGTCATATCAGGATGGCTACCGACTTGTGACAGTATGCAGTCATGGTGACTTTATTGTGCTGTCACACTGGGAAATCAGGCCGCTGGCACCATTACCCGATATTCCACTAAGTCACAGTATCCTGACACTGAGCTAACCAGTCCTTGCCCTATGCTATTACTACCAATCGCCAGGCTAGGAAGTGACAAGTATCAATTTTAAAGTCATTGGTGTGATTCGACCGGGAACCAAACTCCCGACCGTCTGCATACGAGGACGGCGCTCTACCGATTAGGCTACCGCACCCGGCAGAAGAGGTCGAATGAGGAAGACCACATTGTTTGCGATTGATATTTTCTCTCCTAATTGATCAATATGCTGGCTCATGACACTAGGCGTTATTGAGTGAATACTCACTCGCTCAGATCGGCAGTGGCTCCGAGTGTCTGTGCGTGGTGATACAGAAGAGCAGCTGTGTGACCGTGTACCTGCTGACCAAGGCCTCACTACGGTGTATTTTTTATTTATGTGCTCCACCTGTTGGTGAGAAGGGTACACACAGGTCGTGACACCGTACACAACTAACTGCAAGCACAGTCCTGCATAGATAAAAGATTCACCCCGTACTTACAACGTAGTCTAAATACGAGCGAAAATAGCTTTAGTATGGAACAGGAAGTAGAATGCCTGGCACCAGTGTCAAATGGTTACTTATATCAGCACAGAGTTGGTGAAATGGGAGAGAATGCAAAAAGACAAGATGGCGGGCATAGAACGCCGTCGATTTCACTTTTAAAGGCTATTAAGCTGCATGTTTTATTACATTTTTCAACTCAAAGGTATTGGGGAAATATAAAAGCATATTTAAAGAATAAATATTGCTTCTTAAATTAAGACATTATTCACTCAATTAATTTCCCCAGCATGTCAAAATTCTTCGCCAGCTTTATTAATGGGTTGGTTTTCACCCCTGTACTGTCAGTACGGGGTGAATCTTTTATCTAAGTGCTGCAATGATCTGTCCTGCCATGTCCGGTCCTACCCTGTCCTGATCTATCCTACCCTGTCCTGTCCTACCCTGTCCTGTCATGTCCCTTCCTACCCTGCCCTACTCTTCCTACCCTGTTATATCATGTCCTATCCTGCCTTAGCCTGCCCTGTCCTATTCTGCCCTGTCCTGTTCTGTCCTGGGGCAGCTGGGGGTATACAGACACCCAATCCCATCAGTGGTGTTCTCTGTGGTGGAGTGGTTAGAGTGTCTGACTTTTAGGTCAGACTCCTAATCTGAAGGTCGGTGGTTCAATTCACCATGCCATCCCCTCTGCCAATTTGGATTTCCACCGCTGTGTATAACTTACTGCATCATTAAAGGCCAGTTGCTCTCATGGCACATCTATCTGGTGGGGAGGCTAAAAATCCATTGGATCGATAAAAGTGTAGGCTTGTACTTTTTATCGACTAACTGTTTAATGGTGAAAACAAGTCCATTCAGACTTATCCATGATAGGCGGCATAAATCTTCAAGAAGAAAGAAAAAATTCACGCTCAGATTTAAACAGTTTGTTAATAGTGTACAGGTTTAAAAAAAAGAGAATGTTATCAATTATCTCCCCAGGATTCGCCGCCTTCCCTTTGAAGTTCCGCTTTGCCAGGTGTAAAGATCACGAGGGCACAGTCCGTCTACCCCACCATCATCACCTGGCTCCAGGGTCCTGACCTCCTGCACCCAACACAGCGGCCACCCCTGTACGCTTCAACCCTCCTGTCCTGCCATCGTCTCCCCACCCACACCCCACACCCCGACACACACACCACACTCACTGCCCACCAACCCCACCCTCATCTCAAGTACCCACACTCCTCGCACACAATCACAGTGCAGCTGGGGATAGTCTATCACCACCAGGTAAGAATGAAATAACATCTAAGGTATATATATATGTAAATCTATTAACACTTTTTTCTTGTCAACACATTCATGAAATGGACAATGATTGTTTATTTTTAAATCGAACCATTAGACAATTATAAATTTGTGATGTTGATGTTATTACTATTCTGTCTAATTCAGGAGAAATATCTCATGTGTCTCATATAGGAGATATGAGCTAGGCATTATTATCTATGAGATATATACTACAAGATATGGGATATATAATATGTATCAGAAATCTCATATTATATCTCACACATCTTGTGGTCATCATCATCATCAGCATCATCATCATCATCATCATCATCATGCGGTTGTGCATTTCATAAAAGCTCCGTGCAAAGTGTTGAAGTGCTGCTGGTTTTTTGCAAGTTATTAGCGGCACTCTCCCGGGGAGCAAATAGAGGTCTCACATTGGAAAAACACATCAAGATAGGTGCAAACTATTTGCCCATCTTGTATATCTCAAATATATATCGTATATAGTATATTATACATATATTATTAGAAATTCTGTAAGACATATCATAACACAATTTTTGGTTGGGAACTGTACCTCTGGCTAGCCAACAATTTCCTACCATTTATTTAACTTGGTCAATTTGTCAAATGGGAGTGAGGTCGATAGTCATGCTCACGCCTGCTCGGCAGTGACTTGCAGGGGGTTTGCGTACCTGTACACATACCCAAGTCACCCAGGCCGCTGTTGCGCCAACACAGCCGGTGAAGTGTAGCATTAGCAGGGTGACCCACTACTGGCCCTGTTAAATAATGTTAACACAATCTGTTTGTATAGCATGATATATAGCATATGATATATAACATACAATATATAGCATACAATATAACATACAATATAACATAAAATATAGCAATACAGTATGATATATTACAATGATATATAACAAACCTAGATATAGCATCTCAGATATAATAATTAATATCCTAGATATAATATACCAGATATTATATGCGAGAGATATATGAGACTATACATATATAAGTATATATATATGAGATTTTACATAAATAGTGTATATTTAGTCATATTTATATGTTTAATTCTGAATAATCTCATATATTGAGAAATTATTATGACATATAATGGGATTACATTGATATAAATACAAGCCGCCCTCCTCAAGGTTTAAACCGCCGTCTGAGGGCGCCTGCGTCCCGGGGTGATAATGACTGGCTTGCCCCCTGGCGGTGTCGCCGGGAGACAGTCGGAGCGTCCACTCAGACCCCCCTGAGCACACCCTACCCCTGCCACCAGAGCGCGCCCCGCGCCACCTCCCCCTGAGAGTATGGATTTTCCACCTCTGTCACAACACTGCCCCCTACCGGGAGGCCGGCCGCCCTCTCATTTAGGCCCATCGTGACCCTAACTCGCCCCGATTTCAAACAAAATTAACTCAAACCGCAATTTTCCACCATTTTTTTGGTGGTGTTTGGTGGGGGTGGGGGTGGGGGTGGGGGGTGGGGGGTGGGGGGTGGGGGGGGGAATGGGTGTACATATTTTTAAACCACATTTTTTTGTTTTGTTTTGTGTATATTAATTGAGACAAATCAAATCGCAGGAAGACAATTTTGCTTTTCTAAAAGTATCAAACTTAAATAATACTTCTAAATTAATATAGGAAGCTTGCTTCATTTATTTATTTATTTGTTATATCTTTGTTATATTTAGAGTCGCCATGAATGCATTTAAGGTCCAATCCAAGTGTGTAAGGAGGAAGGTGATTACGGTCGCACTTCATGACGAACACCAGTTCCTAAATTCAGAAAGGGGAATTCTCCTATGGAGAAGCCCATGTTGAGTTCGAATTTAGGAATCGGCGGTCAGAGGTAAAGAAGCGCTGGTTAGCTGGTTGCTGGTCAGTTACTGGCCACCTAGTGGCCAGCCTTGTCATTAGGGCAATTTCCGCCTGTGAGTGTGAGACACATAGATCAACCAGTCTTAGTCCATCACATAAGTGCCCTATGGCACATTAGGGCACGCGGTGGTACCAGCGGACATAGGACACGCCTAATTTGGGCTCTCGATATATACAGTAAAACCTCTCTATACCGACCCCTCCACAGATCGACCACTCCCCTATATCGATCGCTTTATTTGGGTCCCAACAATACCATTGTAAGGATATTTTAACTCTCTAAACCGACCACCTCTCTAAATGGACCACTTAAAGTCGGTCCCATGGTCGGTCGATTTAGAGAGGTTTTACTGTATATGCATCCTTAAACCGGAATTTCACTGGGTACATACTAATACTATATGTATGCGTGTGTGGATATATATGTATATATATATATATATGTATATATATATATATATATATATATATATAAACAGTGGGTCTGGAGGTGATATTGATAACGACCAGACACAGCTGGCATACAAGTGTCAAAGCATATGACTAGTGGCTCCGGTGTGGCCGAATCTGGAACTACAAGCAGCATGTAGCAGAGCCTAGATAAATGGTATGTAATAATAGAGCAAACTGAGGAGAGTTCGCGTCCTTGTTTACATTCACATAATAGGTTATAGAGCATATATATATATATATATATATATATATCGGGGCTTCACTGTGCGTATATATGATACACACAGTGAAGCCCCGATTTAAGATTTTAACACACCCCGATTTAGGGCGGATTCCGATACAGTGTGATGTCTCATTAACTTCGGAATTCTTTAATTCAAAGGTAATTCAGTAAACTGAAACCTGATTTAGCGTGGTTCTGCCTTGCTTTCATTATGATATATTATGAACCCAATACTTGCAAGTTGCATTATATTATAACAGGGTTTCACTACTGTAAATATAGTATAATTAATTCTACATATGAATAAAGGAACAACAATATGGGTGGGTTGAAGATATATAGAATTTGTGGCTAGAGGTTAACCGCCTTTAGCCCAAAAAGAGAATGTGTGGACTGAGTAATGCCCGGTACACACCTCCCGTATAAAACCTAAAACTGCCCATTTCGCGCCTAAGTTTGAGTTTTAGTCAGTTTCAGTCTTAAGGTGTGTGACCCCCTAACACACCTGAGCCTTCCGATTCACGACTTAAAACTCAGTTTTAGGGCTTAAGACTGGAATCTTATAAGATTCGAAAAATGAATCGGGCAGTTTTAGTCGGGAAACAGGACAGGTCGGGTTGTGACGGGTTGCGTTGGGCAGTCAGTTTTAGTGCGTGAATCGTATACGGGAGGTGTGTACCAGGCTTAAGGGTGCATGGCCAGACGACAAGTAACCATGTCTGAAGAGATAGGTGGTGCCAGAATCGGCAATAATAAGAACTCTAAAGTAGATGACTTTAGGCTGGAGAATAAATAACTGGAGTGGAAAGCTTCCGATTAATTATACTTCTATAATGCTTATACATCACATAGATATATGAGCCTGTCTCAAAAGGTGATAACTCTTTCTTTTTTTTGTTCACATAACGATTGACACAAAACAGCACAGAAACGGTTACACTGAAAACACAAGAACATTTGCTTCAAATCAATATGTATTCTATTCGGATTATGAAACACCACAAATCAGTTTATCCTGAGCAAATGCATAAGCAGATACAATGCTGATCGTTACAATGGACAAAGTTTTGTCCCAAATTACTTAGCACCTTTTGAGACAGCCTCATATGTGTTTGTGTATATTTAGTGATGCCGGCAGCCATCAGTGGTGCCACCAAGTACAGTATTCTGCAGACACAGTGTATGTTTGACTACTGGATAGGGAATGCTCATTGGGGTCAAATCATATTCACTATATTTTGGGTGTAACGTCCTAGCAATATCTAAGGTCACGTCATGACGGGGGATTATACAGCAGTCACTGATGTATCCACATATGTAGATGAATGCGTATACAGTAACACCTCTCTAATCGACCACCTACACAGATCGACCCCTCCCCTATATTGATCGCTTTATTTGGCTCCCAAAAGATCGTCCATACGATGTCATTGTAATGATTTTTTTTTAACTCCCTAAACCGACCACCCCTCGAAATGGACCATTTAAAGTCGGTCCCATGTTAAGTGAATTTACTAGTAATTTAGAGAGGTCTTACTGGATTTACATATAAATCATTTTGTGTGGTACATTTCTTGATTAAAACCTAAGCACACCATGTACAATTTTACTAAGAAAGGTTCGCTGCAATCTGCATTGGAAACACGTGTATGGCAAGAACCCGACCAGAACTCAACTATACCGTAATACTAATAGCAGCACAGTTTTTGCAGCAACCCACCACCGTCTTAGCCCATAACACTGAACTTATTATGGCTAACCCACTAACACATGATCACCCTTCACAATCTACTAATCTATTAACCTACTAACCTACTAACCTACTAATCTACTAACATACTCCCACTTATCTACCTATTTACAGTGTAATGTAAACGGCCGGAAGACCAGTGCCTCGGGGCTGAACAAAATTATATTCTGATGAATAAACTGTTTACCAACAAACAAGAAAGGTATTTACCAACACTAGGACATGGGGTAGGTATATACCAAGATGTCCCAAACATGGTAGCAACAAAAAAGAAATAATTAAAGCCAGGCACTAACACTCGCTAAGATGACAAGGCAACTACCAAATTGAGACTATTGCTGTTCAGCGATGAAAATAAGCTGAGATGCGACTTACTCGTTATGGACAGGGTAAATAAGGCATCACAAAAAAAGATGGTTATAGTCGTGGTGAAGGATGGAGCTGGAAGGAGGACTATCCCTACCTTCCGCCATGTAAACTGTAGCTGTGACCCGGCATGCTGTGTCTCAAGGCCCGGTCACATACACGTTAGTGGACGTAGTTGAACATAGCGGAGACTAACATAGTTCAACGTAGTTCAAAGTAGTTTAATGTTTTTGAATGTACCAGAGAAGTATGGATGCTGGTCCGTTCAACTACGTCCAACTACGTTCAACTATGTTCAACTACGTCCAACTACGTTCAACTATGTTCAACTACGTTCAACTACGTTCAACTACGTTCAACTACGTTCAACTACGTTCAACTACGTTCAACTACGTTCAACTACGTTCAACTACGTTCAACTACGTTCAACTACATTCAACTACTTTCAATTACGTTCAACTACATTCAACTACATTCAACTATGGCCAACTGCATCCAACTATGTTCAACTATGTTCAACTATGTTCAACTATGTTCAACTACATGCAACTACGTTCAACTACGTTCAACTACCTTCAACTACGTTCAACTACGTTACCCTCCACTATGTTAAACTACGTCCACTAACGTGTATGTGACCGGGCCTTCAGTGTCAGTCTTTTCTTTGGGGCCAGCAGCAGACCCCAGAATACACCCATATTGCAATAGCCTCTCCACCGTCTTATGTACCTTCAGTATTCCGCAGAACCATGTTGCACTCTTCAATTCACAATGTTCTACGAACCCCGAAATATGAGAAGTGAGGTGCTGGTGATCTAACAATTAATATACTTTTATAACTGTTCAATGGTGACAAATTAACCGACCTCATATTTTGAAAAGATCACTCGATAATTGAAGGTCTGCCCATGAGAAATATTGTGGGTTTTTGTTAATTGACTAATCTCTATCTTGTGAAATATTACTTGACATTGTTTATTATACTAGCTTCATTCACTGGATATGTCCAGTTTATACACTGGACTCACTTATACTAGCCTACTTATACTTATACAACTGTTTGCTTGCAACTGATCTCTTCCCCAGACAATGTAGGTCAACTTTCTAAATCCAAACACTTATCTAGATTTGATCCAATATATTCAAGTTGGCATTTCGTGACCTTACTATTAAAAGGTTCTATCTGACGAAGTGACCGAATTGGTGTTATGGATGTAAAAATGTTCTATCTAGAAAAGGATATCATGCAGTTACCCAGGTGTTTCTCAACTGGTATTTTTCACTGAGATATATTAAAAATAATATTGTTCTATCTGCTTTGCTATCATGCAGTTACACAGCTTCAGTCCTCATTATCTCGACAGCACCACTTTGTCAGATAGAACCTTTTTATAGTGAGGTCGCAAATTTTGTTGCTGAATAGCGGAGAGTACTGAGTCAATTCAATAGAACCCGTTACCTGGTTACTGCTGAAGTCGGTGATGTCAGAATTTTGATGTGCACGCCAAAATTAATTCTGCATGTTTTCACTTCAACTATCTCCTTAGTTAGCCATTTAAAATACAAAATTACTTCAAACTAAAAGATAGATTATAATAACAAGTAATGCTTATCTTCTATTTATAAAAGAAAAAACGCATCAGAAATTCTAAACCGTCGGACTATGCAACTTTAATTTGACCGACATTTTGTATATAAGTTTTAGAAAGGGTACAGTAGGTCCCCAAATGCACCGTTTGTAACTAATGTAAGTGTGAAATTTTGCTAATTCTGAAGGACCCCTCAGCCTAATGACCTCAAAGGGCTTCGGAAATGACGTGAACAATGTGTTATATCCACAGGAAAACTAACAATTCACCTAAAGAAGAAGGAAAAGAGACATGTAATGAACACCAGAAAAGTGGAGCGCTTCACCCCCCCCCTCCCACTCCCCACCCCCCAAACATACACAAAGCAATGGTGAAACCATGCATCTCAATAACAGGGTCTTCTCGCAGACTCAAACTTGCAGTTAAGTGGAAAGAGGCAGCAGTGAAAAGGAGGGCAAATTATTTAGGTAGCGAATTTTCGAGGGCCTTACTATTAATACGAACGCTTTGTAAAGAACGCTTGTCCGGACACTCGTGCTCTGCTACAAGACAGACCCAGAAGGGGCGTCCCTTGCACCTGCCTGGTACCAGCACCTACCCCACCATTACGGCGGCAACCCAACACCCCGCGCCGCAACCCCGGGACAAGCGGCGGTGGCGGCGTCACCAACCACTCGCAGTCGCAGGGCACCAGCAAAAAAATACCAACAAACGAATAAAGTAGACAGGACTCAGCAGTGATTGAAAGGTCAACGTGGGAATGAAATATGGTGGTCTCCAAGGTCACAGCCACTATTTATATATACATATATGTATATATATGTACATATATATATAAGTATAAACCTTTTCATATGCATATATACATTTATATATATATATATATATATATATACGTCTGCACTGACCTCTCAGGCAAGGAGCCACATATACAGGTAGGTGTGAATAGGTTATTGCATCAGGGAGCCTAGGTAGTGTAATGGTTGGCACGCTAGCCCCGGAATGGCAAGAGTGTGAGTTCGAATCCTGTTCTGTTATATATGTATATGATGTATAAGTCTTATGTGAGTATAAAGGCGCGGAAGGGAAGATTCCCTATAATGATCACCCATATGTTGTGTACCTCTTTATGGGTGACCTCTTTTCATGGTTGGGACAGGTGGCGCCACCACCCCACACCCCCAACCCCTACTACTACTAGTACCATGAATACTGGAATTTAAAAAAAAATGGTATTAGGCTAGGGCATCATATTCCCTAAGCCAGAGAATATATCATCTCAACCCACTTCCTTGTCTTGTCTCCTTATTGTACCGTACACTTTATATATATGTATATATATATATATATATATATATATATACATATACATATACATACATGTATAGGAGTGTGGGGAAACATGTCCGAATCGACTCAATGGCCTGCACAATTGATACGTAGCATTACGTAAAGTTGCATAGTCCGATGGTGTTGAGTTTCTGTAATTTGTCTGAGATAAACCTGACCGTTTTAATCGACCTTACTTTAGCAAGTCCTGTTTATTTTAAACAGTTATGTTTTGAGATATTTCAAGTGCAAACATGTCAAATTAGTTTAGGCAAGCTTGGCAAAACTCTGACACCATAGGCTTTAGCAGTAACAGGTTCTATTAAATTGCCTCAGTATTCCCTGCTATGTGGCAACAAATGCTTAATAAGTTAGATATGTAGAATCAATTCCAGATAATTGTTTTGGTTTTGAAATTTTGATGCTTCATCGGACTATGCAGCTTTAACCTGGCGCTATGCAGTACTAGGATAGGGCCAGGACTGGTTTGCTCAGAATCAGGATAATGTGACTGAGTGGGAAATCGGGTCATAGTACCACTACCAGTGGCTGAGTCCCAACGCAGGCTGTCCGGTCGGGGGGGGAGGGGGGGGCGCGGCGCGAAAGGGGGCGGTTGTTGTTGTTTTACATCCTAGAAACATATATGGTCATATCAGGATGGGTACCGACTTGTGACAATGTGCACTCATGGTGGCTTTATAGTGCTTCCCCATTGGAAGACCAGGTTACCAGCACCATGACCTGATATCCCACAGTCACTGACCGACGGGATGGCCAAATGAGTTAGAGCGTCTGTCTCCCGTGCTGGTAGATCATGGGGTCGTGGGTTCGAACCCCGGTCGAGTCAAACCCATGACTTAAAAATTGATACTTGTTGCTTCCTAGCCAGGCGCTCGGCATTATTAGGACAGGGCAAGGACCGGTGTGCTCAGTGTCAGGATAATGTGACTGAGTGGGATACCAGGTCATGGTGCCGGCGGCCTGGTTTCCCAGTGGGACAGCACTATAAAGTGTGCACTGTCACAAGTCGGTACCCGTCCTGATATGACCTTAGATGTTGCTAGGACGTAAAACAACAACAAACAAACAAACATTATCCTGATAGTGACACTGAGTTAACCAGTCCTTATCCTGTCCTAGTAACGCCGAGCGTCAGACTAGGTAGCGACAAGTTTCAATTTTGTATAAGTCATTGGTTTGACTCGGCTGTGATTCGAACTCCCGACCTTCCGCACGGGAACCCTGCGCTTTAGCGATTCAGCCACCGCGTCCGGTCGCGAAGTGTGTGTGTGGGGGGGGGGGGGGGGGATACGCAACGCGGTTTACCTCCTGAGGATGCGCACAAGGGGCGGGGGGAGGGTGGGGGTAGGGGGGAGAGTGGGGGGTAGAGGGGATGGTGGGGCAGGGGGGGGGTGGTGGTAGGGAATGGGCAGGGGGGGGGGGGGGGGGGGGTGGGCGTGGCGACGATGAGGTTACTTGATAGCTGATTATCAGAATGAGATGGTCATTTGTAACGGGAAGTGGGCCGGATTGACACGCGGGGATGGGCTCTGATGACACGGCGGCGCGGGGTGTGACGGAAGGCGGGGGGGGGGGGGGGGTGAAGGTGTGGGGGGGGGGGGGGTGTGTTTGTTGGACAATAATAACATGGCCACTATTAAAGTCCTTTATAGAGATTGGAGAAATTTGACTGTGTACCACTTAAAGGATGTTGTATCACAAAAGAACTATATATAATTATACTTATAAATATTCGTATGAATACTTATAAATATTCATATGAATAGGGCGTATAAAATGTTATGCGAGTATAGGCAGTGGAAAATACAGTATATTTGTTTATTAATATTATGCTTTGTTGGATTTCTGAATTGTTTCCTGATATTAGTTATTATTTGTGCTCCGTGTGCTGCGGGCCTGTGTTGACCTATATATACTCTGGATGTGCACGTGACTCGCCCCACTCGCCTCAATTTTCCTTCTTCTCGGCAATATAAATTTCCTTAAGGACCACTTACTCTTGCGCCTTTGGGATGAGCTACCACTATATAAATGTACACACACATATATATATATATATATTTATATATATATATATATATATATATTGGTTTGTTTGTGCCACAGCATGTATATTATAATTAATTGCTAGAATATTGTTACTTTATTTCTAAAATTTGAAATACCAGATATCCACTGGATGGAAACTCTAATTAAGCAGGCAAGCAAGCGATCAATCAAACAATCAACAACCAAGCAATTAATCAATCAATCAAGGAACATTCCAAATAATGTCTTGCATCTCCCCATCTCACCCCCTCTCCCCCTCTCCCCCTCCCTCCGCCCCTTCTCCCCTTGTTCTCTCCCTCCTCGCCCCCTCGCCCCCTCGGCCCCTCTCCCCTCAGCTCCTCTCCTCCGCCCCTTTTCCAGCCTCCCCTCGCCTCCCCTCGCCTCCCCTCGCCTCCCCTCGCCTCCCCTCGCCTCCCCTACCCCCTCGCGCCCACCCCCTCCCCTCACCTCTTCTCCCATCACCTCGCCTCCTCTCCCCGTCTCCCCCCTCCTCCTCTCTCGTCTCCTCCTTTCCCCTCGCCTGCTCACACCCCTCTCACTCCCCATCCCTTTCCGCTCCCCCTCCTCGCTCCGTCCGCCTCGTCCCCCCCCTTCCCGCCCCCCCCGCCCCCTCTCCCCTTTCCTCTCCCACCTCCCCTCCCCCTCCCCTCCACCTCTCATCCCCTCCGCCCTCCCCTCCCGTCTCCCTCCTCTCCCCCTGCTCTCCCCCCTCTCCCCTCCTCTCCCTCCCATCCCCTCCTCTCCCCCTCTCTCCCTCCTCTCCTCCTCTTCCCCCCCATCCCTCCTCTCCCCTCTCTCCCTCCTTCCCTCTCTCCCCTCCTCTCCCCTCCTCTCCCCTCCTCTCTCCCCTCCTCTCCCCTCCTCTCCTCCTCCTCTCCCCTCTCTCTCCCTCCTCTCCCCTCCTCTCACCTTCCAACATCCCCCCTCCTCATATGCCCCCTCCCCCCTCCCCCTCCCCCCTCCTACCCCTGTCCACGACCCCTTCACCCACTTCACCCCCCGCCGTCCCCCGGCGGGGGCCCGTCTCGGCCGGCCGGGGATGTGTGGACGTAAGCGGGTAACACTTGGGGTGTTTAGATACATCAATCTTAGGCAGCCAGACGCTCGTCTCATCTCAATAACGTCTTGCCTGCAAGCCAGTTGGCCTTTTCCAATAGCATAGCGACCTCCTCCTCCCCCACCAGCCCACTGCTCCCCCCCCCCCCCCACCATGACCCCACCCCGACCCCACTCCCACCGCCGCGCTCCCCTCCCTTACTCTCCTCCGGCGGTTCTATCCTCCTCACATTCACCTGCGCTTATGTATATATATATGTATATATATATATATATATATATAAATATATATATACATATACATATGTGATGTATAACGCATTATACGAGTATAAATGCAAGGGGAACATATACTGTATATATCTATTCCTCCTTGGCGCATTGGTGGTGCCCCCCCCCCCCCCCCCCAGCTGTTGGGGTAATTGGTGGGCAGCCCCTCCCCTCGCACCACACACACTGGAGGAATTGTTATACGTACATGGTGTATGGGAATTATGATATACAGTAAAACCTCTCTAACCGACAACCTCCACAAATCGATCACTCCCCTATACCGATCGCTTTATTTGGGTCCCAACAATACCATTGTAACTATGCTTTGACTCCCTAAACCGACCACCTCCCTATATGGATGACTTAAAGTCGGTCCCAAGGTCGGTCGATTTAGAGAGGTTTTACTGTATATTGTATATAGCGCATGGATGCATATATGTGTCTTATATGTGCACATATCATGAATTCATATATAACCTATATATAGTATATATCATGAATGCATAGCATATGCCATATATGTGTACATAGCGTAAATGCATATACATGATATATGAAGTATATATTGCATGGATGCAGAACAATAGCATATGCCATATATGTGTGCATACCGCAAATACATAAATGTATATATATATATAAATGCCATCTATTATATATGGCACGGATGCATAGCTTGTGCTGCATATGTATGTGTACTAAGCATAAATGCATACTTGTGCTATATTACTATATATATTGTATATTTGGCATGAATGCATGTTCCATAATGCATACATAGCGTACATGAATATATGTGGTATATAGCATGAATATATAGCATATCTATAGTATATATTGTTTATATAGCATGGATGTATATATATATATGCATGTAAGTTATGTACTGGTAAGTGTTATGTACTGTCTTCTATGGAAGATCTTCTGATCAGAAAGAACCTCGGTGGACTGGACACCCGATGAGGATGTCAACAGACAGGCTGCCGAAGCAGATCCTCTATTCTCAATTGTCTTCTGGTCAGAGAAAGAGAGGACGCCCTCATCTCCGGTTCAAGGATACTATCAAGAGAAACCTGAAGTTGAGAGACATTAGGACCGACTCATGGACATCACTCTCACAGCAGAGAGATAAATGGAGAGCAGCAGTTACGAAATGAAAGCAGTCTTTGTCGCATTGCAACTGACAGCATGATGATGATGAAGTTATGTACCCATACATGGCACATATAATGCATTTATTATATATATATATATATATGCACGTATGCATATATAATATATGCATGGGTATATAAACGTGTATATCCATATATATATATCCATATGTTAATACATGTTTGCACATCATATTCATGAAGCATATTGAATATATAGTTGCGTAATTTTGGCGTGCAAACTATTTTCATATATAGTCCGCCCTTCCCCTGCCCCTTGGGGTGGGGGGGGGGGGGGTGCCTGCCATTTACCCAGGAGCCCCTCGTGTTCTTATTATCTCTATAATATTAGTAAGTGTCTAACTGGTTCTATGACATATAACATTATCAGCCCAAGTTAATTGCTTCCTGGGCTAACACTAGAGGAGGGCATAGCTGCCTCAATCAAAGTGGACTAAATCAAATTAAATATTGGATATCCTTTGAAATGCCCGGATGAAACCCTCCAAAAAGCTACTTTTAAAAAGCCCCACCTCCTCCCCGACCCCGTCACCCACACCCCTACCCCACCCCACCCACATACCTACCTCCCTTGGTTATAATTTGGTTATAATTATATCTATCGCTGCTCACCCTTCCCATCCCACCAGCAACAAGAAAAAACCACTGCACCCAGGGGCGTGTAGTTCAGCCGACTGCCGCTGCGGCAGATGGTGGCGCCACTGCAGGCGAGCCGGCTGGTTGCCGCTTGTTGAAGCAGGCGGTTCCTGGTCGGCATATGGCTGCTCAGAACGCCATGCAAGTTCATTAACAATACCCACTGGCTAAATAGCGACTAATTCATTTTGAGGCACTTAGCAATTATTGTTGTTGGTGTAAAGGTGTGTGAGGAGTGTGAGGGGTGTGTGGGAGTGTGGGAGTGTGGGAGTGAGGAGGAGGAGGAGGAGGGGGGGGGGCACTGTGATATCTTAATTGCCTTTACCTTTGTGTGATTTGGGTAGATCTTGCGGGGAATTATTTAAATGTCACTTAAAACACCCGGCAACAGTTATCATCATCATCATTAACAAATCCCACTTGTGTAATAATAACACTTTTTAGCAGCACACTTGTGGCTGACTACTGTTACTGGCTACTTAAAAAGAGTAGCTTCATTGGATTTTTTTTATTAAAGAAGAAAAAAGTTGCATCTCATAAAGATTCTTTGTTTGCGCTACTAAAATGGCATAAGAAATGTTACTTATCCCACGAAGAAGAAGAACAAGAAAAAAGTGTTGGGAACAGCGGCGCAGTTGTGGGCCTGGTGGGATAGCAAACAGAGGCACGTCAGGGACAAACGGGGGTCTATCGATGGGGCGAGGTGGGGGGGGGGCGGGAGGGGGGGGGGAGGGGGGAGGAGGAGGGAGGGGGGAAGGGGGAAGGGATGTGGGGGGGGGGGGGGGGTGAAGAGGGAGGGAAGGGAAGGGAGGGAGGAAGGTAGGGGAGGGGAGGGGAGGGGGGGGAGGTGGAGAGAGGGGGTGGAGGGGATAAGGGGGGGGGGGAGGGGGAGGGGAGGGGAGGGGGAAGGGTGGATGGAAGGGTGAGGGGGAGGGGGAGGGGAGGGGGAATGGGGATGGGGAATGGATGGGATGGGAGGTGAGGGGATGGGGGGAGGTAAGGGGGAGGGGTTGGAAGGAGGGGAGGGGGAGGGGATGGGAGGGGGGATGGCGGAGGGGGAGGGGGAGGGAAGGAGGAGTGGGGAGAGGGGGATGGGAGGGTGGGAGGGAACAGGGAAGGGACGGGACGGGGGAGGGGACGGGAGGGTGAGGGGGGGGGGGGGAGAGAGAGGGAGAGGGAAAGGGAGGGAGGTGGAGGGGAGAGGAGGTGAGGGGAGGGGAGAGGAGCAGCACACACCGCCAGCTCCTGCTGGGAGGATGGGGAGGGATGGGGAGGGTGTGGGAGGAGGCGTGGGAGGAGGCACTGGAGACTGCAACACAAAACAACCAGTATCAATATGGGTGTGATGGCTATGTGTGTGAATATGCACGTGTGTGTATGTGTGTGTGCGTGCGTATGCGCGTGTGTGCGTGCGTGTGTGCGCATGCGTGGTGGTGGATCACTGGTGACGATAGATGTCATGGAACTGTTGCAGGCTCGCAGTTTATGGCGGTTCTGTAGGGTAGTGGTGTATTATTGTTGTGGAGGGTTCTGTGTATGTCTAATAGTAACATAAGCCTACACAAATAGGCTTACACTGTGCCTTTACTGTGTATACCTAAGGTAGGTCTACATTTTGGCAGGCTTTGCTGCACAGGCATAATGCAGGCCTACACAGTGACAGGCTGACTGTGCTGTGCAGGCCTAATGCAGGCCTACACAATGACATGCTGACCGTGCTGAGCAGGCCTAAAGTAGGCCTACACAGTGACAGGCATGCCATACTTTACAGGCCTAATGCAAGCCTAATGCAGGCCTACACAGTGAGGGGATGACCGTGCTGAACAGGCCTAATGCAGGCCTACACAGTGACAGGCTGACCTTGCTGCACAGGCCTAATGCAAGGCCTACACAGTGACAGGCAGGCGTGCTGCACAGGCTTAATCCAGGCCTAATGCAAGGCCTACACAGTGACAGGCTGACCGTGTTGTGCAGGCCTAATGCAGGCCTAATGCAAGGCCTACACAGTGACATGCTGACCGTGCTGTGCAGGCCTAATGCAGGCCTACACAGTGACAGGCAGGCCATGCTGCGCAGGCCTACACAGTGGGTGGTGTGTGGTGGTGGTGTCTACAGGCGTAACTCATCCCTACACAGTGACAGGCTGACCATGCTGGGCAGGCCACTGTCACACTACGACGTAACGAGCCAACGTATGCCGACATAGGTGACGTTTCGTCATTATGTTGAGGTACGTTGAGTTACATCATGCTTAAGTTGGACTGATGTCGATTTATGTCGAGTTACGTCGAGTTATGTCGAGTTACGTCAGTGCGCGTCGAGGTTTTGGACATGTTGAAAACTTTCGACGTAGCTCGACGTGATGCTCTGATGTTCGGGTGACGTTACACTCACATTATGCCAACGTTAGGCATGCGGCAGGGCTGCGTCGGCTACGTTAGATCAGCGTTGCATTACATCATAGTGACATACAGAGAGGAGGACTTTGCGGCTCACGCCGGCGACGTTGGACTGACGCCAGCCTCTCGGTTGGTCGACGTCGACTCACATCAGGGAAAACGGTTGTGTCGGATGTGACAACGTTAAGTGACGCTAAGCGGCCGCTACTGTCATGCTAGGCTGATGTCGCGCGCTGGGGTTTCGCAAGCCTCACGTTTACATAACAAATATTTCCTTTGACCTCTCACGTTGGCACAACGCTATACCGACATTACAGTCACGTCAACTATGCAGCATTGACGTCCCAAATATGCATATTATGCCGAGATTTTCTACGTGTTAAATTTATTTTCACGTTGTCCCTATGCTGGCGTGTTACATCGTAGTGTGACAGGGGCATAATGCAAGGCCTACACAGTGACAGGCTGACTGTGCTATCCAGGCCTGAAGCAGTCCTACGCACTGACAGGCAGGCCATGCTGTGCATGCCTAAAGCAGGAGTACACAGTGACAGGCTGACCGTGCTGTGCAGGCCTAACCCATGTCTACACGATGGCAGGCAGGCAGGCCGTGCCTAACGCAGGCCTAAAGCTAGGATTCCTTACACACGGTATGCGGCATGCGGCATGCGCATGCGGCATGCGGTATGCGAATGGGAAGATTCCTTACACACGGCATGCGGCGTGCGGCATGCGGTAAGCAGCATATAAAAGTGTGCACCCATGTGTACATTCATTGGTATTCTGTTGCTTTCTGTTCCGGCTGTCCGTGTGTGTCTGTGTGTCTGTGTCTCTGACAAAGAGACACACACAGACACATATACACACACAGACACACACAGACACAGATACACACACAGATACACACACAGAGACACACACAGAGACACAACACAGAGACACACAGAGACACACACACAGACATACACACAGACACACACACAGACACACCACCACACACACAGACACACACAGACACGGAGACACACACACACAGAAACACACACAGACACAAGAGATACACACACAGGACACACACACAGCAACAGAGACACAAAGACACAAGACACACAACACAGAGACACACACACACACAGACACACACAGAGACACACACAGACAACACCATACACACACATAGACACACACAGAGACACAACACAGAGACACACACACAGACACACACACAGACACAGAGACACACACACAGAGACACAGATACACACACACACAGAATGGGACGGTCCAAACATGGCTCAGTTTAGCTTGCTTAGAGGGATGTTAGGACCGTCCCAAATATGAAGACTGCTTCCTAACAGGTCCGCCGCATAAACCTACATGTTTGCACCGGCTGTCCGTAATTATCAGTCCCCTCCTCCAGCCTTATATCAATGGACAAATGCGACTGATGCTTTTCTATTCACACCACCCTGTCCCGGCTGTCCGTAATTATCAGTCGCCTCCTCCAGCCTTATATCAATGGACAAATGCGACTGATGCTTTTCTATTCACACCACCCTGTCCCGGCTGTCCGTAATTATCAGTCGCCTCCTCCAGCCTTATATCAATGGACAAATGCGACTGATGCTAATCTATTCGCACCCCCGTGTCGCATGCCGCATGCCGGACCGATCGCTACAGGGACCGATCGAGTTGTCGCATTCGCATTCGCATTCGCATTCGCATACCGTATGTAAGGGTTGCAGCCCATTGACTTCAAGGCGTTTCGATTTTTTGCCGCATTCGCATTCGCATTCGCAGATCGCATACCGCGTGTAAGGAATCTCAGCTTAACGCAGGCCTACACGGCACCAGTGCGCCGACACGCCCGCCCCCCAGCGGGGGTTATATTGCATTTATATCTATGTACCTTTTTGTACATCACATGGGGACGGTCCTAACATCCTAAACTGAGCCATGTTAGGACCGTCCTTTTCGGTCAACAAAATCTGGGACGGTCCTAACATCCCTCGGAGCAAGCAAAACTGAGCCATGTTAGGACCGTCCTTCTCCCGGCTGTCCGTGATTATCAGTCGCCTCCTCCAGCCTTATATCAATGGACAAATGCGACTGATGCTTTTCTATTCACACCACCTTGTCCCGGCTGTCCGTAATTATCAGTCGCCTCCTCCAGCCTTATATCAATGGACAAATGCGACTGATGCTTTTCTATTCGCACCCCCGTGCCGCATGCCGCATGCTGCACTGATCGCTACAGGGACCGATCGAGTTTTCGCATTCGCATTCGCATTCGCATCGCGTGTAAGTGTTGCAGCCCATTGACTTCAAGGCGTTTCGATTTTTTGCCGCATTCGCATTCGCATACCGCATACCGCATACCGCGTGTAAGGAATGGCCGCTTTAGGCAGTTTATGGGGGGGGGGGGGGGGAGTTTGTTGGTGGGCGGGGCTTGTACGTGTTAATGTGTGTGAGGTATGGGTGTGGATGTGGGTAGGAATGTGATGTTGAAGGTGTTACTGTTTCTCGTGGAAGATTACCCATTGAGGAAGCCATTCAAATGACCTTACCTCATGTTTGTGGTTAAATAAAACTGAACTAAACTCAACTCATGTGTGTTGATGGATGTGTATGTGTACATTGGTGAGAGTGTTTGTTGGTGTGTATATATGTGGTTTTGTGTTGGTTTGGGTGTGTTTGTATTTATGTGTGTGTGTGTTTAGTTTAGTTTGTTGGGGTTGTACATCCTGGCAATGTCTGACAAATCATGTATTTTGATGAATAAAATATTTGCTCCGTCCCCCCACCCCCCCAAAGAAAAATCAAGAGTCAGTATTTTGGTCGGCACAACTGTAGTCCAGTCAAGCAGCACTATAAATCCCCCTTGGTTGGACACTGCCAGAAGTCGGTTTCTATTCACCCTCATGTTACCTAAACCAGACGGGATGGCCGAATGAGCTAGAGTGTTCGTCCCCCCTGTTGGTAGGTCGTGTTATTGTGGGTTCGAACCCTGGTCTAGTCAAATCAAGGACTTAACAATTTATACTTGTCGCTTCCTAGCCGGGTGCTTGACGTTATTAGGATAGGGCAAGGAGCAGTTGAATGAGGAAGACCAATCGTCCGCGATTGAAATTTCCCCTGCTTAAACAACTAATGTACAAAAAAAGAAGAAAAGAAAAGCATATAACCTACACAAACCAAATCAAACCAAACTTGCTATGCAATATTCCAATGGCTGCGCTTAACTTCAAAGATATGCAGTAGGTATTTATTGATCGAAGAGAATTATCCTCTTCGGATGAAATGGGATCACAAGCAGTAAGTGCGCCTAATCACTGGGAGTTGGGCTGCAGGAGGCTGAGTGTGTAGGCCTGACCGATTATAACTGAGCCAGTAAAGCCTAAGTGCGATTAGATGCGAGCCTAAGGAGGCTTCTGGGATTAGAACTGCCTCGGATTGAGGCGTCTCATCCTACTGCTTCCGGTGGATTTAATGAGAGGGTGGGATGAGTGAGTGGGTGTGTGTGGGGGGGTGAGTGTGGGTGTGGGGGGGAGTGTTTTCTGTTTGTCGCGCGTTCAGTCTGTGGCATTATTGGGGCGGAGCTTGAGGGATTTTGTGACGGCACATTAACCTCAGGAGTCGATCGGCAATGAAGATCTGATGTGTGAGCTGGACTAGGCAGCTCAGGCAGTGTCGCCGATATGGTCCGCTGGGTTATATACCGAGTGGGGATGTGTGAGGTGCGGTGAGAACCTCAGGCTGTGTCAGCGATATGGTCTGCTGGGTTATATACTGAGTGGGGATGTGTGAGGTGCGGTGAGAACCTGAGGCAGTGTCACCGATACCGTCCGCTGGATTATATACTGAGTGGGGATGTGTGAGATGGGGATAAGAACCTGAGGCAGTGTCACTGACACCGTCCGCTGGTTTATATACCGAGTGGGGATGTGTGAGGTGGGGATGAGAACCTGAGGCAGTGTTACCGACACGGTCCGCTGGGTTATGTACTGAGTGGGGATGTGTGAGGTGCGGTGAGAACCTGAGGCAGTGTCGCCGACATGGTCCGATGGGTTATATACTGAGTGGGGATGTGTGAGATAGAGAAAAGAACCTGAGGCAGTGTCACCGATACCGTCCGCTGGATTATATACTGAGTGGGGATGTGTGAGATGGGGATAAGAACCTGAGGCAGTGTCACTGACACGGTCTGCTGGTTTATATACCGAGTGGGGATGTGTGAGGTGGGGATGAGAACCTGAGGCAGTGTCACTGACATGGTCCGCTGGGTTATATACTGAGTGGGGATGTGTGAGGTGGGGATGAGAACCTGAGGCAGTGTCACTGACATTGTCCGCTGGGTTATATACCATACCAAGCAGTTTATTTGAAACCTCATATTTTATTACAAGAATGCTAGTATTGCGATATTGAATTTTCTTTTACTGGAATACTAAATCGAACAGACCTTCAAATACGAATCTTTATTATTGGATAGTGATGTAGTAATTTTTAATCAATAAATGTCCTTTTAGCAAATCCTTAGGAAAATCTAGAATACTTATGTCTAGCATAGTAGCAATTCTTACTGCATTGCCTGAATTAGATTTATCTTTGTTGCACATTAATCAAAATACAATATATGTTTCCATGATCTGCAATTAAAGCTGTACATACCGGTTAAAGCATCATATTTACGAATCAAAACATACCAGACGGGATGGGCGAATGAGTTAGAGCGTCCATCTCCCTTCCTGCTAGATCGTGGGGTCTTGGGTTCGAACCCGGGTCGAGTCAAACCAATGACTTAAAAATTGATACTTGTCGTTTCCTAGCCAGGCACTCAGCATTATTAGGACAGGGCAAGGACTGGTGTGCTCAGTGTCAGGATAATGTGACTGAGTGGGATACCAGGTCATGGTGCTGGCGGCTTGGTTTCATTGTGGGACAGCACTGTGGGGTCGGCGTGAGTGTGCACTTTCACAAGTCGGTACCCGTCCTGATATGACCTTATATGTTGCTAGGACGTAAAACAACAGCAACAAACAAACAAATGAATCAAAATATTTATTTAGATTTGATTCTACATATCCAACTTGGAGTCGCCAAGAGCCCGCCATCGGTACCCATTCAGAAACATTTTCTGTCCAGTTTGTATCCCCCTCGCCTGGTGTTCGGTTTATTCATTTCCGGTTTCCTCAGGTGATTGAGCCCCCTCCCCCCCCCTCCCGCCTCCCCCATCCCCCCTCTCCGAGTGTCATGTTGAATGTGTAACACAGACATGGGCTGAGGTTCACATTCTGGTGAGGCAGATGGTCCACTCCCTCCAGGCGATGGAGGGCCACCCACCCACACTTCCACATCCCCCACACACCTCCCCCACAGACCTCCCCCACGCACCTCTCTCCACCATCCAACCACCTCCCACCAACTCCCACCACCAGCCACCAAATTCCCCCATCACCCACCACCTCCCCCTCCCTCCCACACACACCTCTCTCCTCCACCCACCACCACCCACCAGCACTCCCACCTCCCCCACCCACCTCTCTCCCACCGCCCACCTTCCCTCCCACTACCCCCCTCCCCCCACCCCACACCTCCCCCCCCCCTCTCACCAGTAGTTCCCCACCGCCTCCTCTGACCACCCACCACCTCCCCACCTCCGCCAGCCACCTCTCTCCACCACCCCTCCCATCATCTCTAATAAAATTGATACTTGTCACTACCTAGCCTGGCGCTCGGCATTAATAGGATAGGACAAGGACCGGTTAGCACAGTCTAAGGTGACTGACTGTCTGAAGTCCGGTGGCCTGGTCTCCCAGTGGGGTAGCACTATAAAGTCGCCATGATTGCACCCTGTCACAAGTTGGTTCCCGTCCTGATTTGACTTCATGTGTTGCTAGGATGTAAAACAACCAACAAACAAAGCCTCTCCACCCAACCACCGCCACCCAACCCATCTCTCTCCACTACCCACCTCTGTCTTCCACCCCTCCCCTCCCCACCAGTAGCCTCCCACATCCTCCCCTGGCCACCCCCCACCTCCCCCCTCCCCTCCCCTCCCCGCTTCACAACCAGACGGGATGACCGAATCAGTTGTGGATCCGCCTACCATTTTGATAGATCGTTGTATTCGAACCCACAGGTTAGAACCCTGGTCGAGTCAAAACAATGACTTACAAAATTGGTACTTGTCGCTTCCCAGCCTGGTGCTCGCCACTATTAGGATAGGGCAACGACTGCTTAGCTCAGTATCAGGATAATGTGAATGAGTGGCACATCGGGCCAGCGATCTGATTTCCCAGTGGGGCAGCACTATAAAGTCGGCATGAGTGCGCACTGTCACAAGTTGGTACCCGTCCTGATATAACCTTAGATGTTGGCAGGACGGAAAGCTAGAACAACAAACCAACTCTACCACCCACCTCTCTGGACCACCCCTCCCAATCGAGTAGCCTCCCACCACCTCCCCCTTCCACCCTCCCCCACCCACCACTTCAGTTCCCCGACCACACCTCCCCACCCACCACCTCACCACCCACCACCTCACCACCCACCTCTCTGCCACCCACCTCTCTCCACCATTCATCCCCTCCCTACCAATAGCCTCCCACCACCTCCGCCCCCCCCCCACCTCCGCCACCACCTCCCCGACCTCCCCTCCCACCTCCCCCCTCCCTCGTCCTACACCTGAGCGCCTGCAGGGTGGTCCGGGCCGCCTGGCTCCTCCTGTGGCCTGTGACTGGCGGTGAGGTAGGTGGTGACCCACCTGTCAGCTGTGCGCATGCCCGGAGGTCTGTGTCACCAGGAGGAACCCACTGTTCACACTACAGGAGGTCCCTCCCCTCTTCTACTCTCCTACTCTCCTACTCTCCTACTCTCCTACTCCAGCGATCTGACACGACACCTCGGCATGAATACAGAGTCAATCACGTGACGCATTGCTAATTAGTAATTAGCAAATTCACACCCACACATCGGCATTAAGGGTACATAAACCAATGTGTTTTGAGTTTCTGCCATATTTTGTAGATCAGGATTAACTGGGAGGTGACATCGCTTGTTTATACTCTCCTAATTGATTATGTAATTATTATACTTCATATATATATATATATAGATATATATATGCGGACAGTTAGCTGATCGTACTGTAGTGTGTGTCGAAAGCAGCCGTAGGTGGCGCCAGTGTCGTCCGGGTTTAGCTGCAGGGTAGCCCGCAGTAAATAATCAGTTTCCGACAGGACATTAATAATGGTGATCTATGCATTATTTATATTCGCATAATGGATTATACACCATATTTATATATATGAGGTCCTCGTTCGCTGCTGGTGTGTGGAAGCTCCATTCGTTAGTGTAGGTTCGTCCGTATGTGTGTGAGTCTGTCGGGCGGGCTGGTTAGGCTAGTTAGGCTGTTTGGCTGTTTGATTTGTCACCATGTCACCAGGGGGCGCCAGTGTGCCTGCATCCTGTGTGTGGTCATCCTGAACCCTGAGGCTGCCTGCCATGCACGTTATGTTACCGCTTTTGTATTGTCTCCCCCCCCCCCTCCACTCCTCCCAACTCCCCCACTCCTGCCCACCCCCACCTCCCTCCACACCCCACTCCTCCCCACTCCTCCCCACCCCTCCCCATTCACCCAGTCACCCACATCGCCACTTCCCCAATCCCCCATTCGCCCACTCCCCACTCCCCAAGTCCACCACTCCCACACAGCCCAACTCCCCACTCCCCACTCCCCACCCCCCTCCCCCACTCCCCCACTCACTCACACCCCCTCTCCCAGCCCCAATTCCCCAGCATCCTCTCTCTGCTTCCTGTTTCCTCCTACAGGGAGAACTTCCCACGACCCCTACCCCCACACACCACACTCATATATACACACACACACATATATATATATATATATATATATATATATATATATATATATAACCAGAAAGGATGGCTGAATGAGTTGAGAGCCCGTCTTCCGTTTTGGTAGATCGTGGGATTCGAAGCCACGGATTCGAACCCTGGTCGAGTCAAGCCAATGACTTAACAAATCATACCTGTTGCTTCCTAGCCAGACGCTCAGCATTATTAGGATAGGGCTAGGACTGGTTAGCTCAGTGTCAATATCATGTGACTAAATAGGATATCAGGTCATGGTGCTGGCGGTCTGGTCTCCCAGTGGGGCAGCACTATAAAGTCGCCATGAGTGTACACTGTCATAAGTCGGTACCCGTCCTGATATGACCTTAGATGTTGCCAGGACCTAAAACTCTACCAACCAACAAACTAAATATATATATCAGCATAAGTGAATATTGACTAGTACCCATGAAGTAAAATGTATATTCACATGATGCGCTACATACTAATTTATATATGCTACATAATATATTATGTGAATATAAATTACAAAGGTAGTGATTGACAAATGCGTCTCAGCAATGAAGGGAGGAATACGGGTTATAATAATTAATATAGTCAATTTGATATTTTAAGAGGAATATTGGCAAATAAGTGAGGACCACAAGAGTGTGTACATTTTGCAATCCAAAACACGTACTGTATATGGATTTGAATCTACATATTCAATTTAAATATTGGTGCACTTAATAAGCATTTCTTGCTGCATTGAAAATAGTTAATTTATTAAAGGTATCTAGCTGTCACTGCTGAAGCCTACGGTGTCAGAATTTGTATGGCATGCCAACATAAATTGTTGTCATCTTTTCACTTTGGACTACAATCACTCAAATATATATTTATATATTATATATATTTTTTAACTAGGCAGAAACTCAAAACGATCCGACTGTGCAACATTAAAGTTGCATAGTCCAATGGTTTTGAGTTGCTGTCACATTTTGAGAGACTTATATTATTTATTTGTGGACTTATCGAGGGATGTTAAAAATATCACGGACAAAGAAGATCACCAACAAAGAAGTTCACAAAAAAATTAAAAATAAGAAATGCTTGTTTGCCACTATACAGACAAAGAAACTTATTTATTTTGGCCACAGCATTCGTCAGAGTTCAATATACCATACATTGTTGGAAGGGAAGGTGAATGGCAGCAGAGGGAGAGGGAGACCAAGAACATCATGGTTTACAAATATTTCACAGTGGAATTATTCAGTCTATCAGAACAGCACACCATCGGGACAAGTGGAGAACCATTGCATCCAACCCTCGACTAGAGGACGGAACTATTGATTGATTGATATTATTTATTAGGTTAATTAGTATCATTTACCATAGAAATAACTTTTGTTTAAAAATTACCAATTTTTTAGATCCATGAAATGAAAATATACCGAATCAATTTTGGCATGCACATACAAATTCTGACAAACCAGACTTTAGCAGTAACAGGTTCCGTTAAATTCACGTGATACTCCAATCTACGGGGAAGAATTATTTACAGCTGCATAGTCCGATGATGTATAACATTGTCAAAATCAAAACAATTATCTAGATTTGATTCTGCATATCAAACTTAGATGCTGATGCACTTATTAAGTATGTGTTGCCACATATAAAGGAACACTGAGTCAATTTAATAGA
>JASIRB010002021.1:0-49998 GCA_030323885.1 Branchipolynoe longqiensis | reverse complement strand
ACCTGTTACTGCTGAGTCAAAGTCTTGGCAAGCTTGCCAAAACTAATTTGACATATTTGCACTTCAAATATCTCAAAACTTAGCCATTTAAAATAAAAGTTACTTCCAACCAAAGTCAGGTAGGACTAGGATATAATAATCAATTTAATATATTTAATATATTTATCTCAGAAAAATGACAGAAACTCAAAACCATCAGACTATGCAACTTTAATAAGTTCACCCATATTTAAGTTGAATATGTAGGATCAAATCTAGGTCAATGTTTTGGTTTCGAAAATTAGTTACCTTCACCGGACTATGCAGCTTTAAGGGCACCGGGGAAGTTCGCCACATCGCCGCATGGGGGCGGGCTTGGTTAATTTGGGTTCGGGTGGCAGGGCGCGATAATTGCAAATTAAAGTATAGCCATGGAATACGCCGGCATAAAGCACATGGGCATTCACATACAATTACCCAGTTTGGGCACCGGGCGCGGTGGCCGAATCGGTAGAGCGCGGACCTCGCGTGCGGAAGGTCGCGAGTTCGCTTCCCGGTCGAGTCAAACCAAAGAGTTATAAAGTTGATACATTTTCCTTCATAGCCCGGTGCTCGGCATCAATCTGATAGGGCAAGGACTGGTTAGCTGACTGTCAGTGTCAGGATAATGTGACTGAGTGCGATATCGAGACACGGTGCCGGCAGTCTGATTTCCTAGCGGGGCAGCACTATAAAGTCGCCATGAGTGCGCACTGTCACAAGTTAGTACCCGTCCTGATAGGACCTTAGATGTTGCTAGGACGTAGAACTCCAACAACCAACAAATCCAATGTTGGCAACGCGGAGCGATGCTGGACTTGTTGAGTTGGTTTGTTTTTGGGGAGTTTTCCGTCGCATTGGTGCGCTGAAGGCTGCAAATCTGCAGCACTGTATGGGCACCGCTGAAAGTACTGTCTCAGTATCATCCTATCCTACCCACTACACCCCCCCCCCCTTACTTACCCCCTCCCTCCACCCTCCCCCCACTCGCCACCCACCACGCCCCAGGACGACGCTAATTGATTATCCCCAGCAGGTCGGATTGAGCCTCGGGCACCAGCCATAATAAAAAAAAAACACGCCGATGAATGGTGACTTGTAGGAATTTTGTTTAATTTGTTTAATTTGTTTAAAATAATAGTCTATTTTTCTTTAACAAAAATTTATTTATTTTTATTTTTAAAAGTTTTATTTATAGTGTGTCTACAAAGGATGTACTATGACAAGGGCTGTAATGGCTAGCTTAAGGCATGGTTGTAAATACTTACCCTCCAACGTTCTTACCCTGCAAGTATATTGTGAATTTCTGAAAATATCATTTATGGCAGTGATTTGGTATTTACCAGGTTAAAAAGCCTCTCTTTCCGTGTTCTATTTGATTGCAGTTATTAGTTTAGGCACTTATTTATTCATTCTTAAGTAGAGTTAGACTAACTTGGACACTTATAATATAAATATGTCTTCAAGACTCACTTATGTAATGTAGCTTTCTACGGTCAATGAAATGTCAGTGATCTTCGGCTATTTTAAGAAAGTTGCAAATATTTCATATCGTGGCTTTATTGCACAGTGCATTGACATTTTTTATTTTTTTATTGAGGCTGTATTTATACTGTCCATAGCATATAAGCCCAGGTACCCACGCTTGGTTTCAATGCTGGCCAGTTGTAGTGTTGGTGTTATCTTACCACACAGTAGCTGCTGATAAGTTATTTGATTGCCTGCATTTCAGTAGCAGATAGATAATTGGTTGGTATGGTTAGTAGCATATGTCAGTTTTTTAAAATGTTCTTGGCATATATGTATCTTATTTTTTTCTACTCTTATTACTAGACTCGCCTACTCCTATTTACATATCATAGGCTTATACGTTTTATAACTGTATTATAACCATACTACAAACTTATTATAACCTTATCATAACATTATTAGTACATTATTATAACCTTATTCTGCCACTATTCTAGCATAAGCACAAGCAACAACGGTAGACTGGCCGATATGATCATTTATTACATCAACATTATAACTATTTGACACTGGTGCCAGGCATTCAGTATGGATCCTGCTAATGAGGATGTTCTATTACCTGCTAATGAGGATGTTCTATTAAATTCTCATTTTTGCTATTATTCTTAATTAGGATTTGAGACATATTTTGGTGTAGGCCGTCATATTTGATTTGTTCAACTAGAAATGCTCAGAAATATAATTTAATAAGATGTCATTTTTTATGAGTTCCCAAAGTGAGGTTTGAGTTTCTGCCCCATTTTGCTTAGATGAATATATTAGGTTGATAATTATAATCTACCCTACTGGTTGAATTTAAAAAAACATATTTAAGGAATTGCTTTGGAGCTATTTGAAATTAAAACTTTGTTTGCTTAATGACCCCGCAGCACAAAATGTAGACATCGGCTATTGGGGGTTTGAAGTGAAAACATGCTATATTTGTTGTGCGTGAACACCAAAATACTGTCTGTGAAAACATGCTAAATTTGTTGTGGTGTGAACACCAAAATAATGGAAGTGAAAACATGCTAAATTTGTTGTGGCATGAACACCGAAATGCTGGATGTGAAGACATCCTAAATATATTGTGGCATGAACAGCAAAATACTGCATGTGAAAACATGCTATATTTGTTGTGGTATGAACACCAAAATACTGCATGTGAAAACATGCTATATTTGTTGTGACATGAACACCAAAATACTGCATGTGAAATCATGCTAAATTTGTTGTGGCATGAACACCAAAATACTGGATGTGAAAACATACTAAATTTGTTGTGGCGTGAACACCAAAATAATGGAAATGAAGACATGCTAATTTTGTTGTGACATGAACACCAAAATACTGGATGTGAAAACATGCTAAATTTGTTGTGGCATAAACACCAAAATACTGGATGTGAAAACATGCTAAATTTGTTGTGGTGTGAACACCAACATACTGCATGTGAAAACATGCTAAATTTGTTGTGGTGTGAACACCAACATACTGCATGTGAAAACATGCTAAATTTGTTGTGGTGTGAACACCAAAATACTGCATGTGAAAACATGCTATATTTGTTGTGACATGAACACCAAAATAATGGAAGTGAAAACATGCTAAATTTGTTGTTGCATGAACACCAAAATACTGGATGTGAAAATATGCTAATTTTGTTGTGGCGTGAACACCAAAATAATGGAAGTGAAAACATGCTAAATTTGTTGTGACGTGAACACCAATATAATGGAAGTGAAAATATGCTAATTTTGTTGTGGCGTGAACACCAAAATAATGGAAGTGAAAACATTCTAAATTTGTTGTGGCATGAACACCAAAATACTGGATGTGAAAACAAGCTAAATTTGTTGTGGCGTGAACACCAAAATAATGGAATTGAAGATATGCTAATTTTGTTGTGGCATGAACACCAAAATACTGCATGTGAAAACATAGTATATTTATTGTGGCATGAACTCCAAAATACTGCATTTGAAAACATGCGATATTTGTTGTGACGTGAACACCAAAATACTGGAAGTGAAAATATGCTAAATTTGTTGTGGCGTGAACACCAAAATACTGGACGTGAAAACATGCTAAATTTGTTGTGGTGTGAACATCAAAATACTGGAAGTGAAAACATGCTAAATTTATTGTGGCGTGAACACCAAAATACTGGACATAGCCGTTTTTTAGGCTTTATTTCCTCGTTTTCAAGCATCACATTGGAACATCGAACTGCAATGAGTGTTTCCGCACTGCCCCACTATCCAAGTTTAAATGGGTAGAATAAAATCTAGCTAATTGTTTTATTTTAGACAATTTGACGTCTCCAGTAGGTTGTGCAGCTTTAGGAGAGGGCTGGTGGTTATGCATGTTTCTTTTAGTTTGTATATGCGTATTTTCTATTTACTTTTTTTTTTAAAGAAGAAAAAAAGTAAATAATTTAGTCAACAGTACTACAAGCATGGAGTCAGTGCATGTGCACTGGTCCTCTGGCGCTGGTGGCCTTTTGTGGACTTGTTGTTTTCTTAAAGATCCTGTAAAATGACCAAGCCAACTTTACTTATATAATTTGCAATTATCATGATCGCGTAATAATATGTATATTTGGAACTCCCTATTTCCTGGATTTATTTTAGGCTTAATCAAGGCTGAGAGAGTCGCTGTGATCAAACTGTGACTGTTAGACTGATTCAACCCTAATGACACTTCATGACCTTACTATAAAAAGGTTCTATCTGACAAAGTGACCAAATCGCTGTTATGGATGTACAACTATTCTATCTACAAAAGGCTATCATGCAGTTACACAACTGTTTCTCAACTGGTATGTTTCACTGAGATATATTACAAATAATATTGTTCTATCTGCTTTGCTATCATGCAGTTAGTTACACCGTTTCAGTCCTCATTATCTCGAAAGCACCATTTTGTCAGATAAAACCTTTTTATAGTAAGGTCGCGACTTCTCAGCTGTTAGAGATAGGCTTTCTCTATGGAGGAGGTTTATTAAAGTTTATTAATGGTGTTCTCTGTGGCGGAGTGGTTAGAGTGTCTGACTTTTTTCTAGGTCAGACTCCTAATCTGAAGGTTGGTGGTTCAATTCCCCATGCCACCACCTCTGCCAATTTGGATTTCCACCGCTGTGGATAACTTACAGCGTCATACCATGTCTATGTGGTGTGGGAGGTTAAAAATCCCTTGGGTCGGTAAAGTGTAGGCTCAGGCTTTCTATCGACAAACTGTCTAATGGTGAAAACAAGTCTATTCAGGCTTATCCATAATAGGCAGTATAAATCTTCAAGAAGGAAAAGAAAGTTCACAGCAGTATAAATATAAAAAAAGGGAAAGTAGCACAAACCTTTGAATAATAGTGAATTAAGCCAGTTGATATTGCCAGTGACCTATTTAATTCCAGCTAGCCCTATATCACAGAATGGACTATTAGAGGTCTACCCCAGTAGGTAGGAACTGATCTGTCTAGGAGCATTAGACCAACTATCATATGACTAGCCTCACCATCACCCCTCTCCCTCCATCCAACTCCAATAACATTGGTATTTCAGCTGACTTGAGCTAGCTGCTGATGTCAATATCACAATACATATATATTGGGCTGTTCATAGCCACTTTCCGATTAGAGCCGGTGGCAGCGCCACCGGTTGTGTGGAAGGTGGGGCCAGACATATAGTATGGCATCGTATAGAGGTACAGGTGCATCATATAGTAAGTAATAATGGATATTAGCAGGAATTCCCTTCCACGCCTTTATACTCGCATAATTGCTTATACATCACACATATATATATGTGAAATATATGCATTATACATATATAAATTTGCGGTGCTGCCTTTCTTCATGATTTATTTATTTATTTATTCCTTTCTCCACCTATCCATATACGTTTTGTTCCAGGGCTATTGGCGCCACCGTCACTTCCGGTGCCGATTTGTCGCCAAATCGCCATTCGCTTCTAGGTTTTATAAATATATATATACACATATATATATTGTAAATAACTGAATTGTGACATGCCCGATATACCTGTGCCACAGCGTTAACAAAAGACTTTATTCAATGAATAAACTATATTTAACAACAACAAAAACACTCCAAAAGACAACTCCAACTTGGGTCAATATTTGGCGGTTCCCCCTACAAAACCCGGGGCTCTATCTATTAGTATTACAGTGACAGATGTTCACCAAGTACTGCAGCGCCATCTTGCGAGACGCGGGTCCTGACCCATGCGAGTTCACGTGAGAGAACCACCTGACGGCGGTGGCGCCACCCGGCGGCGGGCAGCGGCAACACCGGGTACCAATTGCGCTCCGGGAACTCGATGCACTAGTAATCTTTTCTCTTGTTTGCCGAGCTGTGAGGTAAACGCCGCAATAGACTACATCGCCATTCTAGCCGCGCGGTGCATTGTGGGATGCGGGGAAGATAAACAACCCCCCATGAAGCACAAGGCTAATGCTAAGACACTGGGTGCAGCTGTGAAATGTGCTAGTTTCAGCTCATCTCAGCTCTTGTTTGAAACATAGAATACCAACCAAAACCATGTATATAATAAATTAAGATGTACATCTTTTATCTAGCATTGCATTAGATCAATCTAATCAGCACATCTTATACCATCTGCATTTAGATTGAGAAAATTCTGGTCACTCAGACTAGTATTAGAGCCAGAGTCAGCTTTACTCATTTTATTCATGTTTTTATTTATATTCTATGGTTAATAATATTTGTTGGGCTAGGAAATGGGTAGGGTTAATCAGACATTGGTTATATATTCATTTGAAACAAGTTTTTGTTGACACATTTGACATTTGAATATTTAGAACAAGAATTACTTATGTCTAATCGATGGTGATGTAAACATCAGCCTGTAAAGTGACTGAAAATGTATGTTTCTTAGCTCAAAATGCTTAATAATGGAGAGTTTTGTCATAAACATATTCATTATATTACTATATTGCATCCATCCATCCATGTTTGTGCCAAATTGTTATGCATTTTGATTCATTTTGAATAAAATCGAAGTTTTGCCCTATGTGTATCAGCAAACTCAATGGCTGTATGCCATTGCTTTGCTGCCAACGCCGTTTTCAGCGCAGTCACATTCAGAACGGTGATCTCATCTATTAGGGGCTCCTCGTGTGTGGGGGAGGATGTGGGAAGGGTTGTGGGTGGGTGAGCGTGTGGGTGTGGGTGTGGCAGCTCTGACGGGCAGGTGGGTGGGGGTTGGTGGGAGAGGACATGGATACATGGAGTTCTCTGGTGAAGATGTGAGGCGGTGGGAGAGTAGTGTCCGACAGAAAGGGTTTGGGGAATTAGCGTTGAGGGTCGGAGGGAGGGATGGAGGTGGGGGGGAGGGGCTTTCATGAAGATATCAGACTCTTGATACAGATGAGAGGAGGAAGGTCTCGGGCGGGGAGTGACAATGGGAAGGCAAGAAGGAGAATCAGCGCTTTGTCGGGAAACTTGTGAGCTCTGGGACTAGGTAGAGATAGGGGGCCCCTGGAGGCAGGGTATGGGAATAGGGATGATGTAGCCATTATAGGCACTGATAGGGATAAGGGGCACTAATGGGAGTGGGGGCATTGCTGGATGTGAGCGAGGACGATAGTGTCACTGATGGGGATGAGAGGGGTACTGCTGGGGGACTGATGTACATGAGGGGGCACTGATGGGGGGCTGATTGGGATGAGAGGGATACTGATGGGGGACTGGTGTAGATGAGGGGGTACTGATGGGGGACTGATGGGGATGAGAGGGATATTGATGGGGGACTGGTCTAAAGGAGGGGGCACTGATGGGGGGGCTGATTGGGATGAGAGGGGTACTGATGGGGGACTGGTGTAGATGAGGGGGTACTGATGGGGGACTATTGGGGATAAGGGTGATGAGGGGGCACTGATGGGAGATTGATGGGGATGAGAGGGGCACTGATGGGGGACTGATGGGGACTGATGGGGATTAGGGTGACGTTGATGGGGGACTATTTGGGGATGAGAGGGCATTGATGTGTGACTGATGGGGATGAGAGCGGTACTGATGGGGGACTGGTGTAGATGAGGGGGCACTGATAGGGGACTGATGGGGATGAGGCAGGTACTGATGGACGACTGGTGTTAACGAGGGGGTAATGATGGGGGAACTATTGCGGATAAGGGTGATGAGGGGGCACTGATGGGAGATTGATGGGGATGAGAGGGGCACTGATGGGGGACTGATGAGGATTAGAGTGATGTTGATGGGGCACTATTTGGGGATGAGAGGGCATTGATGTGTGACTGATGGGGATGAGCGGGGTACTGATGGGGGACTGATGAGGATTAGAGTGATGTTGATGGGGCACTATTTGGGGATGAGAGGGCATTGATGTGTGACTGATGGGGATGAGAGGGGTACTGATGGGGGGCTGATGTAGATGAGGGGACACTGATGGGGGACTGATGGGGGTGAGAGCGGTACTGAAGGGGGACTGGTGTAGATGAGAGAGCACTGATGTGTGACTGATGGGGATGAGAAGGGTACTGATGGGGGACTGGTGTAGATGAGGGGGCACTGATGGCGGACTGATGGGGATGAGAGGAGTACTGATGGCAGACTGGTGTAGATGAGAGAGCACTGATGGGGGACTGATGGGGGACTGATGGGATGAGAGGGGTACTGATGGGGGACTGGTGGGGTTGAGAGGGGCACTGATGGGGGACTGCTGGGGATGAGAGAGATATTGATGGGGGACTGGTCTAAAGGAGGGGGCACTGATGGGGGGCTGATTGGGATGAGAGGGGTACTGATGGGGGACTGGTGTAGATGAGGGGGCACTGATGGGGGACTATTGGGGATAAGGGGGATGAGAGGGCACTGATGGGAGAATGGTGGAGATGAGAGGGATACTGATGGGGGAAAGATGGGGATGTGAGAGGAACTGATTGGGATGTAGGGTCTCAGACCGGGATGTATGGGATTGTTTTGATGGTGAAAGAGGGTGGGGGCTCTGCCCTGAAGCTAGTGGTCTCTGATAGTGATATTCTGCCGTCCTGATATGACCGTAGATATTGACAGGACGTAAAGTTCCAACAAACAACGAACTCTGATATTCTGTGAGAAATATCTGTTGGGGCTTCTGATAGAAAAACAAGGGTCTCTGACTGGGGATCTGCGGAACACACTGACAGGGATGAGGTTGGTGTTCAAGGGGGTGGGAGGGGGGTCCTAGGGTGGACATGGGGGCCGGCGGGAGGGCGGGGGTAGGTAGTGGGTGGAGAGGGGGGGTTCTCCTGCCAGCGCCTCGTTTTCGCTGGTTCCGAGCAAGTCGCATCATCTTCCTGATTGATAAGGACTAGTGTAACGCCAGGAACAAGCAGGGAATACGAAAGCCGGAAGTGGATATGAGTGCGGACGCCGCTTGGGGTGGCTGGGGGTGGGGGTGGGGAGTGCGAGCGCGGGGATCACGTGGGACGACAGCAGCGCAACAAGCAGCGTCCTGGTATGCGCGCGCATGCGCGGCGGAAGATTAAATTTAAATATAAATGGACGCCCAACAATTGGGACGGGCGCGTGTATATAGACGGCGCGTGGGTGGCGCCCCCATGCGGACTGCTGCTGCACTGGCATTCCATGCGAAGGGAATGTGAAGGAATTCTTCTAGGGAAGACACGCATGCGCCCCGGGTTAAAAACATGTGAGACTGTCATTCTGTGTTGACATTGTCCCGTGTTTGGTTAACCATCGAGATGTCGTTATAGCCGCTTAAATCTGTAGTTCAGTGGAGCGAACTGAACCCAAAAGAAAGGGCCTATGTTCATCAATAGTGTAGGACTAGTAGACTGCAGTCTGCACTCACCTCTCACTCTCGGGCATGAAGCCACACAGGTAGTACATATGGTAGTATAGCATGGGGTCTAGGTAATGTAATGGTTAGCACGCTGGCCCAGGAATGGAACTAGTTCGACTCCTCCCTTAGGTGCAGTATTTCCCATTGCACCGCAACAACAGCAATGGGAAAATTCTCAGCTGATATCACACTGCCTTGTTCTTCTTCCCCCCCCCCCCCCCTAGTTGTCTATAAAAAAATCTTAACAATGAAAGGTCGAAAAAATAATCCAAATCTCTTTACCTAATATTGGGACAATGACATTTTATTCTAACCTGGTGTTTCGAATCCCACGACATACCAAAATGGGAGGCAGATCCTCAACTCATTTGGCCATCCCGTTTGGATTAAGAGTATAAGAGCTTAGTTAGGACATTGTGCCAGTTACTTATTATCCTATACTTGTCAGCTTATCAAGTGATTATGGGGTTATTGTAGGTACAGTAAAACCTCTCTGTACCGACCCCTCCACAGATCGACCACTCCCCTATATCGATCGCTTTATTTGGGTCCCAAAAATACTATTGTAAGGATATTCTTACTCTCTAAACCGACCAACGCCCTAAATGGACCATTTTAAGTCGGTCCCATGGTCGGTCGATTTAGAGAGGTTTTACTGTATGTTGACTTGGATAGTAGTTCAGGGCCAGTGTGGGTGTTGTGGGGAGTGGTGGGTGTAGCGCTATCATGGTTAAAGGCTCTGTCACACCTCACCGGATTGGGGGAAATGGAAAGAAACCAAACAAAGTCCGGTTTGTGTCCATACAAGTTTTGAACATGCACAAAACTAGGAACGCATGCCACCGGATTGACATCTATGGTTTGTGTCCGGTTTGATTTAATTTTGTCTGTTGGCTATCCATTCATGTCCGTTTCATGTCCGTTTTATGTCCATTTAATGTCCGTTTCATGTCCGTTTCATGTCCGTTTCATGTCCGTTTCATGTCTGTTTCATGTCTGTTCATCCGGTGGCCTTAGACCCGATGTCGCAACACTTTGACACATTTTAATACATTTTGATACTTATCACCACCGGACTAGACAATTCTGTCCATTGCTCAATCCGGCATAGTGTGACAGGCACTTAATGGTTAGGTACCCTTGTGGTGTAGCTAAGATGGTGTAAGTAGGCAGTGGGAGAAGGGTGGGCGGAGGTGGGAGGGGGAAAGGGGCGTTGGTAAAAAAACCTACAATCCTTATCACACCTAGGAAAACCCACTGTAGGAGGTATGGGGCAGGGTTGATGCGTGCGTGGGTGCGTGGGTGGATGGATTGGTGGGGTGGGGGATCTATGTACGGAAACGCCCACCTCCACCCCCACCACCCACCTACTACCTGCTTCCTACACATATCAATGCCCACATACCCCCCCCCCCCCCACACACACACACCACGCCCCTACTTCCTGTTTGTGTTTGTGCGCGCGCAGTATTGACAGTCGACACCTCCTGTGGACGCTGTCAGTGTCACACGTGGTTGTCTCACGTGAGCTGTTAATTTGACAGCTGCTCAGCGTTGGTTTAGCGTTTCACTTCACAGCCCTCCGCCCTGCACCTCCATGTTACAATGTGTCACGTGACATGGTCCAGGGCCATGCTCTTTTAGTCTCTCACTCCTGTAGTCTCTCAGTCTCACTCAGTCATCTGTGGTGTACCTGTGTCTGTATCTATCCCAGTTAAAAACTAATATTGGCTTACAAAACATGTAAGTAGATGGTACATAGCGGTGTTCTCCGTGGCGGAGTGGTTAGAATGTCTGATTTCTTTATAGGTCGGACTCCTAATCTGAAGGTTAGTGGTTCGATTCCCCCTCTCCCTAGTTGTCTATAAAAAAATCTTAACAATGAAAGGTCGGAAAATAATCCAAATCTCTTTACCTAATATTGGGACAATGACATTTTATTCTAAGCCGGGGGTTCGAATCCCACGTCATACCAAAATGGGAGGCAGGGCCAGTGTGGGTGTTGGATTTCCACCACTGTGTATAACTTACAGCGTTATCAAAGGCTGCTCTCATACCATGTCTATATGGTGTGGGAGGTTAAAAATCTATCTATCGACATATTGTCAAATGGTGAAAACAAGTCTATTCAGACTTATCCATGATAGGCAGTATAAATCTTCAAGAAAAAAAACCACCAAAAGACAAAAAAAACATAGCAGCTGGCCACTTGCAAGTGGCGTCATGTGAGAAAATGAGGAACTAAAGCCCCATACAGTATATATAAAGAATTATACAGTAAAACCTCTCTAAATCGATCGACCTTGGGTCCGACTTTAAATGTTCCATTTAGGGAGGTAATCGCTTTAGGGTGTTAGAATATGGTTACAATGGTATTGTTGGGGCCCAAATAAAGCGATCGATATAGGGGAGTGGTCGATTAGTGGAGGTGATCGGTTAGTTTACTGTATACTATTACTATGCCATGGGGGCTGAAAATGGAAATATTGCGCATAGAGCTTGATTCGAACCCCCGCCTCCTGCATTCTGGGCTAGTGAGCTAATACCTGAAATGTCAGTGAATACTACTACATATATATATATATATATAAATATAATCATGACAACACCATATAGTGCATATAACTGAAAGGAGAACATGTCCTTATTTATACTCCCATAATTGCATTATAGAGCACATATGACACTGTCTCAAAAGCTGCTAAGCAATATGGGACAACACTTTGTCCATTGTAACGATCAACATACTATCTGCTTATGCATTTGCTCAGGATAAACTGATATATTTTTTACATGGTGTTTCATAATCCCAATAGAATACATATTGATTTGATGCAAATGTCCTTGTGTTTTCAGTGTAACCATTACTGTGATGGTTTGTGTCAATCATTACCAGGTTACAATGGGCAAAATAAAAAGAGTTATCACCTTTTGAGACAAGCTCATATATATTACAGCTGACAACGCCATATTCTATGATTGGAACAAATCGTACCTGAGCCCTGCACGATAAGGAAGTCTCTGCTATAATAACCATATACACTGTTTGGGGTTTCTTTATAAGCCATATCAAACACATTTAAAAAAACATACCTCCCCATTCCACCTAAAAAAAAATCAAAAACCTTCTGCATACCATCAACTTTAGTGGTTTCCCGTCGGCCGCATTTGACTGGTTTCACCATATAAGCGATGGATTGTGGCAGGAATATTTACAAAGCTGTTCTTTTATTGGGCTTTTGCATCTTAGCAACATCTAATCCCATATCAGGGCAGGTGCCGAGTAGTGACTGCGCACTCATGGCAACTTTATAGTGCTGCCCTACTGGGAGACCAGCCAGTTGGCACCATGACCCGATATACCACTCAGTCACATTATCCTAATACTGAGCCAGCCAGCCCTTACTCATTCCTATTAATGCCGAGCGCCAGGCTAGGTAGCGACAAGTATAAATTTGGTAAGTCCTTTGACCGCTTGAACTTCCACATGGAAAGCCAGCGCTCTTACCGACTCGGCCACCGCGTGCAGTTATTTGCAAAGCCGTCGCTATTTGCGGAGACCTGCTGGCGAGTGGTTGGTGACGGCGGAAGTGCCGCCGTCTCCCGGCTCCACTGCGCATGCGCGACGCAATTGATCCGTTGTATTCACTTCATGTCAAGTCTGACAGTCGAATGTCATTTTTCCGGTGGTATTGATCTCATTAAAGGCCTCCACGATGGGATGTGGCGGTGGGAGGGTGGGAGGGTGGAGGAGGAAGGGCAGATGCTATTTATAGCTCCTGGCTTCCAAAGGTTTGTGGTGAAGGAAATATAATTGCAGAAAGGCTTGCGTTAAAGGTCAGCGAACACCATCAAGGCAACTTTGTATATTGTTATAATAGGGCAAGGACTGGTTGTTTCAGGGTCAGCATAATATGGCTAAGTGGAATACCAGGTTGTAACGCTGTTGGGCAGCACTATACATCACATCATTATTGCGCACTGTGTACAAATCGGTTCCCGCGTTGATATGATCTTATATAATCTTATATGTTTCTAATGCGCAAAACCCCGCAATAAATATAAATAAAAGACACAAGTAGCACAAACCATTTGTTGCGTTTATTTCGGGCTTATTCGTTTTATTTATTGTTTACTCTAAAAAAAAAAAACACCTTTGCTGCTTATCGGAAAGAGTAGCCTATGTGGCGGCAGCAAGTTTCCTCTAAAGAAATGTGTCAGAATGACCAAATGTCTGACGTCCAATAGCCGATGATAAAAATCAATGTGCTCTAGAAGCGTCGTTAAATCAAACAAACTTTTCTTTTTTTTTTACTAGGGAAAACTCTGTGTAATGGGGTCAGTTTGCACTAATGGCCGGCCCTCCTCAGTGAAAAGATCTAATATCACGTGACATGTACACGTCATCAACACCTGTAATGTAATTACTACGGGAACAGACTGTTGTCACAATGTGGACAGAGGCGTAGATCTTTGTAGATGCTTATGTCCACGTATAATACTAGGATTATGGGGGTATCATGGAACGGATCCAATGTTGGGTGCATGTGCTTCAGTGTGCTGTGGGTGCTGCTTGAGCAGCCTGGTGGGCGGGTGGCTTGCTTTGGGGCAGGCGCTGGGGCTGTGAGGTCACAGGATGTCACCTGACCACCACCAGTTGGCTACTTGCCCCTCGATTTTTGTTCAATAAAAGATTAGGGGGTTTAGGAGCCAGCCAGAGCTGAGACTCTCCTCCATGCAACTATATATATATATATATGTGTATTGCGTTGTTCTCTGACTAGTGACAATAATTCCATTCAACGCCAGTCAACTCAAAGTGTCGCACAGTATGAGACAGGCATAGGATGAGCTCCCTCTATCGCAAGTGAGGAGATTTAAGTTTAAGCCTCGCTCCACTGACTTTTTAGTCTACATCACTGCATCTACTGAGCTAAAGGATTAAAGGCATCCCAATCCTTCGTATGGACGTGTGTGCTTAATGAGGATGGGTGAGGATGGATGAGGATGGGTGAGGATGGGTGGCGAGTACTGCGCCTTGTGCTCTACTTTTATTGTGAATCGATCTCAATTAGTACCCATGATTCCCGTCCATTTCGGAAAAGGCGCTTCATATCCGTTGATTGGATGTGGTAACATAAACAACACAACTTTACTTGCTCAGAATTATTAGGATTGAGTCATGGTTTGTATATCTTGAAACAAACTACACTATTGTCATGGGGGTGATGAAAATTGGAAATATTGCGCCTAGAGCTCGAACCCACATCTCTTTGCATTCCTGTGTGACGTCACAGAACTAGCAATAATAGCCATGAGATACTCAGAGTGTAATAATGCTGGGCAGACCAATCCTGCTCTTCTGGGTTTCAGCTCAAATATCTCATTCCAATTATGACCTTTCATTAAAGTTGCATAGTCCGATGGTTTTGAATTTCTGTATTTTTTCTGAGATAAATATATTAGATCGATATTTACATTCGTTCAAAGTTACTTTTATTTTAAATGGTAATCTTTTGAGATATTTTGAGTGCAAACATGAAAAATTAGTTTTGGCAAGCTTGCGAAAACTCTGACATCATAGACCTTCTGCAGTAACAAGTTCTGTTAAATTGACTTCTATGCAGAAACAAATGCTTAATAAGTGCACCAGTATCTAAGTTAGATATGTCAAATCAAATCTAGATAATAGGCTTGGTTTTGAAAATTTGATATTTCATCGGACTATGCAGCTTTAAGGTACATAGAATATACATGTAAGGAAGAGACTTAAAACCGTGTAGTCACATGTCTAAAGTGGTATAGTCTGATGTTTATGAGTTTCCATGTTATTTTAGACAGATATCGTCGGTTGGTCGATATAATGTATCCTAGTTTAGTTTGAAGTAACTTTAATTGGCTAACTTTGGATATTTGTTTCCAGTGAAAGCATGCCAAATTAATTTTGGCATGCACATACAAATCTGACACCATAACAATCAGAAATACCAGATTCTATTAAATTAAATTTACTTAGTGGTACCTTGTATGTGGCAATAAGTCCTAAACAAACGCACCACTATCTAAGGTCGGTGCTGCTCCCCATTTTTGCATGAACTACAGTGACTGGTGCTGTACATTATACAGCAGGAGCCACTCCCTTAATTCTACAGCATCGGTGCTGTAACTAATACAGCACTGATCAAACTTAGATTATTTAGACTGTCAATTCCAATAGTAAGATTGCCGGAAGACCAATGCTCCGGCGCTGACAAATGTCATATTCAGATGAATAAATACTTAAAAAGAGTTGGATATGTAGAATGAACTCCAGATAAGCGTTTTGTTTTTGAAAAGTTGACGATTTCATCAGAACATGCAGCTTTAATGTTTACAATTATAATATCGAGACCATGCAAACGGACGCAATGGCCGAATAGGTAGAGCGCAGGCTTCTCGTCTGGAAGGTCGGGAATTTGAAACCCAGCCGAGACAAACAAATGACTTGCAAAACTGATACCTGTCACTGCCTAGCCAGGCACTCGGCATTATTAGGATAGGGGAAAAGACTGGTTAGTTCAGTATCAGGATAATGTGATTGCGTGGGAAATCGGGTCATGTTGCCAGCGACCTGGTCTCCCAGTGGAGCAGCACTATAAAGTCACCATGAGTGCACACTGTGACGAGTTGGTAGCCATCCTGATATGACCTTAGATGGTGCCAGGAAGTAAAAACCCCAACAACCAATTAACCAACGAGTCAGTACCCATCCTGATCTGTCCTTTGATGTTGCCAGGATCTAAAACCCATGCAAACAAACAAACAAAACATGCAGTTATGCATATACAGCAAAACCTCTTTAAATCGACCGACCATGGCACTGACTTTAAATGGTCCATTTAGGGAGGTTGTCTCTTTAGGGAGTTTTTTTGTATATCATTCCAATGTTATGGTATTAACGATAATTTGGGACCCAAATAAAGCGATCGATATAGGGGAGTGGTCGATCTCTGGAGGTGGTTGGTTAGAGAGGAGAGTGGTCGATATGTGGAGGTGGTCAGTTAGAGAGGTTTTACTGTATACAAATAGAAGGCATGTTTACGAACCATGCACCAGGTGGCGTGTACTACAACATCCAGGGTCGTGGAACTAGTGTCGTGTCACATGAGACACTACAGTGTATATACCACAAACAAGATTAACCCCTGCATTCCAGGGGCGGGGGTGGATTAGGGGATCGGGGAGGGGGGGGGGTGAGAGGGGGTAGGCGTCCCACCTACCTGCGTCGGCCCACCTGTAGGCTCCCAGGGGCGGCCCCCATCTCTACACCTACCCCTACCCGTGCTATGTGGCCCAGTTGCCCGCTGGGGTTGAGTGCAGTCGGCGACATTGTGGATGTACTAGCATGTGACCGACTAATCTGACGTCAGTAAGTGTTGGTTTTAACAGCGTGATGTGCATTACACTGTGCGGTGTTGCAGTTTCAGCGGCACACCAGTTTGCGAGGGACACTTCCATTCAAATGCATTGTCAATGACCATGAGCAAATCTTCATACAGAAGAAGTGAAATATCTCTACAACCACACCACCTAGAAACAAATCCCTTGTTACAAATATAGAAAACATGTGTACCAAAAGATTATATTAAATTGATAAAGGTAGGGTTCTGGATTTCTATTAATTTTGAATAAAAGTAATGCGCATACTGTCAAACTCAAGGCATTGTCAATGGTCGTCAGCAATCTTCATACAGAAAATACAGCAAAAGTGAAATATCTCTAAAACCACACCACCTAGAAACAAATCACTGGGTACACATATAGAAAACATCTTTACCAAAAACATTATATTAAATTTATAAGGTTAGCGACGATGCTGTTCGATTTTGATGCATGCGCAGAAGTGATGTGTCCCTCGCAAACTGGTGTGCCACTGAAACTGCAACACTGGCTTTGCGCTAACTGTTGTAGCTTTACGAGCATGTCATGCTAAATAATGACAGCTATGGGTGAGGTATGGAGTCATGGTGAACGGCATGCTATTGGGCCTCTGTGTCATGAACTTGGTATTAAATATGTTATGTACAAATTCTTATGCGTATATTATGATGCAATGTAATTATCCTGTATCTCTATATGGTCTTCCCCGACCACCTGTGACCTTTCCTTGTAAGTTGTTGTGTTTGGGTAGGTGGTTGCTGGTGGTCGGTGTGCGGCCTGGAGGGCAGGCTGGCTGCTCCAAGCAGCCCTTCTCCCTTCCTTCCCTCCAGGTGGCACCTCTGCCCCCCTCCATCTACCCACTCCTCCTCCGGTATAATATATATATATAATTATATATATATTATATATTCTTTTTTGGGGGATGGTTTGTTGATTCTGCTTGTTTTTGCTGCTGTGGAGTATGGTCATAATCCATATGGATTGATTTTCTTTTCCAATGTCTTTGGTTTTCAATTATATTTGTGTACATAGTTAACATTTGTAATACATTGTACCCTTGCAATTAGTGTTTTAATCTAGATATAGCATGTCAGGTTTTTGCTTTTGTCATATATATATATATATATATATATACATAATTATATATAGGCCTATATGCATATATTATATATATATGTGTACATTACTTACATATTATATAGCAGACGGGATGGGCGAATAAGTTGAGTGTCCGTCTCCTGTTTTGGTAGTATCGTCGGATTGGAGTCCAAGGGTTCGAACCTTGGTCGAGTCAAACCAATAACTTAACATTTGATAATTGTGGCTTCCTAGCCAGGTGCTCGGCATTATTAAGGATAGGGCAAGGACTGGTTGGCTCAGTGTCCGGATAATATGATTGAGTCATGTCATGGTGCTGGTGGTCTGGTATCCCATTAGGGTAGCACTATAAAGTCGCCATGAGGGCACACTGTCACAAGTCGATATCCATCTTTATATGACCTTATATGTTGCCAGGACTTAAAACTCCAACAGCCAACCAAGCATACATATTATATAATATATGACAGGGTGAGGCGGTTAAATCGAGAACAGCACTGCCCGGCTTCCAGTGGCTTCCAGTCCCGGATGTCATGGGTTTGAACACAGGCCGAGTCAAACCAATGAATTACAATATGTATACTTGTTTCTATGTAGCGACACACGCTTAATGAATACACCGGTATCTAAATTGGATGTGGAGAATCAAATCTAGATGAGTGTTACCGTTTCTAAAATGTCATGTTATCATGAACAGACTATGCAGCTTTAAGTTTTGGCTTAGTTTTTTTTCTATTAATCTTTGATTGGAGTGCTACTTTAACTATGTGGTACCGGTGTATACATGGTTGAAGGGTATGCTATTGGGCCTGTGTGGCATGAACTAGGTATAGTCCAGTCGCACTGAGAATAAGTGGAGTTAAGTGTCTTTTGCACATCTCATGCCCCGCACCCGATGCCACGCGTTATGCCATGGGGTAAAATATTCCGATACAACGCATTGGTGGGGAATACAAAATGGTCTATAAAGGAATACAAATGGTATATTAATGTAAATGATGTATAGGGCCAGGTGCCTGAATGTATTTATGTAGTTGCTGGTGATTCTTTACTTGTTGTAGTCAATAGTCATTGTGTATTACTATTAGGTAGATAGTGTGAAAGAGGCACTAGTGATAGTGTGTAAGGAGCTCAAGAGCTCTACTCACTACCCCCTACCCCCCAAATGTTAGTCATGGATCACCACACACACATAGCAGACAGGTGCAGGCCAAGCAGCCATGTCACTTGGTGGTGGTGGGTAGATCACAGTAGCCATGGTGACCCCAGAATGCTTACTTTTCATTGGTGGAACAATAAATGCTTGTTGCTGATTGGAGATAATGGTCAGGTGGTATGCCATATCAAATCCATGTACCACTATATAATAATAAACCTGAGGGTGCAAGCTCTCACTCTACTTTCACTCTTTATACTCTTCCTTTCTCTCCTTGCATGTATTGATTTCATATAGCCTGCCTACACAAACCACAGCTGCCAGCCATCAACTTTACAATGGCATACTCTATGGATGGTTCCCTGCATATGACCTATGTACAAAATGACGAACTGTAATTGTAATATGGGGGTTCGGTTATTGAACGATATACGGGCTGCATATGTTAATGAATGCTTCATCAGTTAAAATGGCGCCATGTATGCAGGATATCAACAAGCAGAACATATATATGTATATATATATATATATATATATATAGGTATGTATATATATATATATATATATATATATATAATGTTTGACCGAAGTCAGACAATATCACCTAGAAAGAATGAGTACGGACACATAAGACAGGCATCCTGATGGCTCCTTTCAGATACCAGCGTTAAAGTTGCATAGTCTGATGGTTTTGAATTTCTGTATTTTTGCTGAGATAAATATATTAGATTGATCACTAGTATCTACTTTGCATTAGTTCAAAGTTACTTTTATTTTACATTTGAGATATTTTGAGTGCAAACATGGAAAATTAGTTTTGGCAAGCTTGCCAAAACTCTGATACCATAAACTTCTGCAGTAACAGGTTCTGTTAAATTGACTCAGTATTGTCTTCTACGCAGAAACAAATGCTTGATAAGTGCATCAGTATCTAAGTTAGATATGTAAAATCAAATCTAGATAATTGGTTTGGTTTTGAAAATTTGATATTTCATCGGACTATGCAGCTTAAATCTGATAGTGATACAGTCCTTCTGCTACTGTAATGCTTCGTAAATGCTGAAGTAGTTTTGATGGCCAGACCGTTTGCAAGCAGCGATGGTCACTCATGGGTCATAGTAATGCTGTGTCTATTGCAATGTGATGGCCATTGCAATGTGAAGTCCATTGCTGCATGGCTCGACCCTCCCCTCCCCCTCCCCCCCCGCCCCCACCAGCCTCACACTCTCACACCCACACACCCTCACACCCCACACACTCACACATAAACACTCCCGTAGTGCTCAGTCCATCATGCACTGACTCTTCCTCCAGCCTACGTCACTTCCGGGTACCGGCTCAGCCAATGGTGGTCCGTCATTATGGTGCGACACGCTACTGTGCATGTACACTGGGCAAGGCTCGCTTCCGCCGCCTTCATACCCCGCACGATGGCCATGGAGTCGCGCACATGTTTTGTTGTTGCATTAACAAAAAAAATGTGTCTTTGCTTGTCGAGAAGAGGTCGCCATGACGTGATCTATTGTGCACCCCACCCCCCAGTCACCCCCAGCCACCCACCCCCACCTGTGCCGCCTGGTGACATCAGCAATGGCTGCTGACGTCACGGAGTGCGACACAAAGACGTTCATGGCCGCATTAGCGCCGTCTGGTGGGAGACGACTACGGCGATCTGTCACGTTCGCGCCGCTGCCGGTAGGGGGCGTCATTGTGGGGCTCGTCACCTGATGTTATCGGCGTAGTGTCCGCTGTTCCCACAGTGGGGCGCTGCTAGTTCAGCACGCGACCCCACTAAGCACGCAGAGCGCTCACCCGCCTCTACCCGCCCCGCCCGACACGCCCCGCCCCTACCCGCTCCGCCCTGGCCCTACCCGCCCCGCCCTGACCCGTCTCAACTCGCGCCGACTGGCCCCTACCCGCCCCGACCCGCCCAGACCTGACCAGACCCGCCCCAACCCGCCTCGACCAGCACTGACCAGCACCCACCCGCCCGGACCTGAATCCCGACCCGACCCGCCTAGACCCGCCTCGACCAACCCCGACCCGACCCGAACCGCTCGAACTGCCCCGCCCCGACCCGACCCGCCCCGACCCGACCCGACCCGACCCGACCCGACCCGATCCGACCCGACCCGACCTGACCCGCCCCGACCCGCCCAGACCTGACCAGACCCGCCCCAACCCGCCTCGACCAGCACTGCAAGAGCACCCACCCGCTCGGACCTGAATTCCGACCCGACTCGCCTAGACCCGCCTCGACCCACCCCGACCCGCCCCGAAGCGCCCCGAACCGCCCCGCCCCACCCGAACCGCCCCGACCGACCCGACCGACCCGACCCGACCCGACCTGCCCCGACCCATCCTGACCTGCCCCAACTCGCCCCGACCCGCCACGACTCGACCCTACCCGACCAGCCCCGACCCGCCTTTCCTCCACCCGACCCGACTAGTCCATCCTCCTCCCGCCCTTCCTCCACCCGACCCGACCCGAGCCGACCCGAGCCGACCCGACTAGCCCCGACCCGCCCTGACTCGCCCCGACCAGCCCGACCAGACCCGACTCTACCCGACCCGATCCCACCCGACCAGTCCCGAACAGCCACGAACAGCTACTAGAAGTCCACGTTTGCTTCTTTTATAATTTTATTTTTGTTGGTTAAGCAGTAAAAATTTACACCAATGACTTAAATATTTATATTTGTCCCTACCTAGCCTGGTGCTCAGCATTAATGCAGTCTACTCTGTCTATGACGTTATAGAGAGATATCCATTATAGGCAGAGACTGACTGACGGAATGGGTTGAAACCAATGTTTTTCTTTTATACTTGACTGACTAGGACGGTCCTTACAAAGTCATTTCTACAATTAGTCATCTGTACAATTAGTCATTTCTACTATTCATCACTTTTACAATTTGTCATTTCTACAAATTGTCATTTCTACAATTGGTTATTTGTACAATTAGTCATTTTTATTATATTATAACTATATGTCATGTCATTATTGACAGAGAATATTGATCAAATAGGTGAAAAAAAACAGTTCATTGTCCACATAAGACAGTTGTCCGTTAGACACAGATGCAATGCTATTAAATTAAAGGGGTGCCATGACGGGACCAGCACTTTTTGCTGTTATTGACTGAGATTTGTTATTGACAGAGGCCGTTATTGACAGAGTAGAGTGGACTAGGATGGGGTTAGGAGCAGTGGAATGAAGAAGACCAATTCCACCTGTTTAATGAACTAATGTACAAAGAAAATCTCATTGACATTGGAATTTGAAACCTAGAAACTATATTAAAGGATTTCAAAGTTATATACTTAGTATTTTAGGAGGGATGAGTGCGATATAACAGCAGATGTTGTTCAGATGTTGATCTCGAACTACGCACTCATTCACTTACTCACTTTGATTGGAGGCGGAGGTCGAGTTGGTAGAGTGCATGCCTCCTGTGCGGAAGGTCGGGAGTTCGGAGACCTGGCAGAGTGAAACCAAAGACTTGATACGTGTCACTACCTAGCCTGACACTCGGCAATAACAGGATATGGCAAGGACTGGTTAGCTCAGCATCGGGATAATGTGACTGAGTGGGATATTGGGTCAAGGTGCCAGTGACCTGGGTGCGGCACTATACAGTTGCCATGAGTATGCACTGTCACAAGTCGGTACCCATCCTGACATGACCTTAGATGTTAGAAGGACGTAACCCCACCAACAAACAATCAAAACCCACTCCGAATTTAAATATGTCCATGTTGTTGCATATTGCTACTGACTTGTAGCTTGGAAAGCTCGCCACGCAACCGCACAACCGAAACAACCAAACTACCAACCAACCAAGGAAAGGGAGGAAAAACCCCATTTAAGGCCTCATTAGGGGATATGCTCCCATTCTGCGGGCCGGAATCACCGGCGGGATACCTTTAACCGAACCCGAATTGACTATCTGCCCACGTGTTATCGCATCACGCACCTAGGGGGCGCTGCGGATTGTGGTGGAGGTGTGTGGGTGTGGGTGGGGTGTGGGGTGTGGCGACCACCAATACCCGCGGCTGCCTGCGGGGACTGAAGCGGCTAGATGTAGTTTGTCCAGTCGCCGCTACCGGAGTGGGGGCGCCAGCGTGCAATAAATGCATTCAGCAGCCACCAATGGGGGGCGGCGCTTCTCCCGGCGCCATATAAGGAGGTTAGGGTCTATCTGCAGCCTAAATGACCAAGTGTAGATTCACGCCCAGTTAAGGTGGGCGTCCATTGCCCGCCGCGCGGTGCCATGCCCGCCTTAGAGTTAAAGTTGCATAGTCCGATGAAAACATCAAATTTTCAAAACCAAAATAGTGATATAAACTTGATTCGACACACCTAACTTAGACACTGGTGCACTTATTAAACACTTGTCATCACATAGAAGGGAATACAGTGGTAATTTAATAGAACCCGTTACAGCAGAAGTCTATCGTGTCAGAGTTTTGGCATGCTTGCCAAAATTAAATTTGTACGTTTGCACTCCAAATATCTCAAAACTTAGCCATCTAAAATAAAAGTTACTTCAAACTAAAGTAAGGCAGATTATAACAATCAGCCTAATAATATATTTATCTTAGAAAATAACAGAAACTCAAAATCATTGGAATCTGCAACTTTAGCTAAAGAGCAGGCAGAGTCATGTAATAATTGGCATTTTGGGGTATGGCGACATGGTGCATATATATGATGTGTTATTTATTATATAAATATATGTAGCAAATAAGATTCTACCATATCCTTTACTCAGACCGAATTGTTGCACATGTCGCTGCAGATTATTGTGGGCGATAATCGGGGTTATCTGACATATATAGGTCATATATAGGCCTATATGACAGATAACCCCTAATATATATATATTTATATATAATATATTTATATATTATATGTAGTATTTTATATATATTATACTTTTATAGATATATGGATATATATATATATATTTATATATATAGTAAAACCTCGCTAAATTGATCGACCATGGGACCAACTTTAAATGGTCCATTTAGGGAGGTGGTCGGTTTAGGAAGTTTTTCATTTGTAACAACGGTATTGTATGGGCGATTGTGTGGGATCCAAATAAAGTGATCAATATAGCAGAGGGATCGATCTGTAGAGGTGGCCGGTTAGAGAGGTTTTACAGAGTATATAATATATAATATATATATATATATATATAAATGTTCACCCAACTGTCCACTCGGTTCTTGCGGCGAGCTCGGAAGCTGCCGGCGAGCAGTAAGTAAGTAGGTCACGTGAGAGCAGCTCGTATTGATCAGGTGAGAGACTGGCCGCAGGGAGCAGCTCCTAAATGCCGTCACTACGCCCCGGTGGCTCCCTTGGAGTCCGCGTTTTGGCGCTGATTGCGCGCCCCCTGGCGGGTGGGCGGGGGCGTTAGGCTGGTGTGACCGCAGGGGTGCCAACATTGGAAAATGAAAAACCGGAAGATCTTAAAGTTGCATAGTCCGATGAAATATCAAATTTTCAAAACCAAACCAATTATCTAGATTTGATTTTACATATCTAACTTAGATACTGATGCATGTATTAAGCATTTGTTTCTGCGTAGAAGGCAATAAATACTGAGTCAATTTAGCATAAGAAGTCTATGGTGTCAGAGTTTTGGCAAGCTTGCCAAAACTAATTTTCCATGTTTGCAGTCAAAATATCTCAAAAGTTTACCACTTAAAATAAAAGTAACTTTGAATTAATGTAAAGTAGATACTAGTGATCGATCTAATATATTTATCTCAGAAAAAATACAGAAATTCAAAACCATCGGGCTATACAACTTTAAGGGATGTTATATTGGGTGATCTGGGGGTATACTCCATGAACATATGTTAAGTCTTAGATGCTCTGTAGTGCATTTTGGACACAATAATCTGTAAGATTTATATAATATTACTAAATGAAAAACCAGAAGATTGGTGTACGGTGATGATGATGGGGATATAAAAGATCGTACACCTTACGCCGAAACCATAAGGGTTGGCAGCCCTGTGGCCGGGTTTGGGGTTGGGTGTTATTGCATTAGGTGGTACTGATGGAGGTGGGAGAGGCGTGCTTAACCCTGCTGGCCTGGCCAGGCCAGGCCTACCCGCCCCTCTATGTCACACCCAGTCTGTAAGTATAAGCAGGCATATGGCGTCGGCATGCACTACTATCTTGGTTTCTTTTCTTTTTGTGTTAAATATATTTGTTCTACTGAATAAGTTCTTTTGTCTGCTCTGAAACAGTGGTCTTCCCAGCCATTTTTCAATTTGGGAATATTTACACAAAAATGGTATATATACAGTGAGCTAATTGTAGCTGTTAAATACACAATTTGCAGCATATAGCAGAATAGAATTCCGATATAGTTACCCGTAAGTTATACAGCAATATAGCAACAGTAGTTTAATATGAATACATTGATATTAGTCGGATCCATGTGAGTATTTTCATGGTATTTAGAATGTAAGCAGTAGTCACATACAATCATATTTATTTGGTAAATATGTTTATTCTGCTGAATAAATCTTTTGTCAGTGCCGAAGCACTGGTCTTCCAGCCATTTTTCAAGTCAGGGTTATTTACACAAAAGGTATATAGAATAAGGTGTACAATAACTGTTGAATACACAATTTCCAGCATATAATGCAATGAAATTCTGTAGCCCAAAAGTTCCATGGCAATATGGTAACAGTAGTGTCATATAACTAGATCAATATTAGTCAGATCAATGTGAGTATTTACATAGTATTTAGAATGTAAGCAGAAGTTATCTTCTGTATTCAGTTGGTAAAGTTGTAGTAAGTTTTATTGTTCAGTTGCAGTTAGGCAAGTGGTATATAAATGTTGGTTTGTTAGAGAAATTCTAGTGTAGCTCTACTGTAGTTAGTTATGTGAGTTTATGAATTATGTTGTTGGGGTGGGGTTCTTAATAACACACTGGACCAGCTGTGACCAGTGAAGCAGTGGGACCAATCCCAGTGCATTTAGGTCTTAAATTTAAATTTGTTATTTGGACTGTCTCTGTCACTGTATATGGTTGACTGGAAATAACAGAGGAACAGCAACAAATAAAAAAGGGGGGGGGGATATTCAGTTTGTAAAGTTGTAATAAGTTTTAATATAGAGTGTGGTCAGTTGGAGGTAGAGTAGACGAGGAGTATATCAGTCAGTTTACTAGGAATATTTCAGTGTTACCCCATAATTATGTGAGTTTATTATTTGCAGACTTAAAGCTGTACAATTCGACCGGTGTTTATTTGTTTTAACGTTTTTCTTGAAAATTAAATATATTAGTCTGATCAATAAAACCCACCCTACTTTATTTATCAATTATCTTTTATTTTAAACTGCGAACGTTGGAGATAATTAAAGTGAAAACATGTTAAACTGTCCTGATATGACCTTAGATGTTGCTAGGACGTAAAACAACAACAAACAAACAAACAACAAACAAACTGTTAAACTAATTTTGGCATGCACACCATAGGCGGCAGTAGTTTTATTGAATTTACTTATATACTCTTTTTACTCAATCACAAAACCAGACGGGATGGCTGAATGAGTTATAGAGCGCCGTCTCCAGTGTTGGTAGACCATGGGATCGTGGGTTCGAACCCTGGTCGAGTCAAACCAATGACTTAAGATTTGATACTTGTCGCTTCCTAGCCTGGCGCTCGGCATTATTAGGATAGGGCAAGGACTGGTTGGCTCAGTGTCAGGATAATGTGACAGTGGGATATGAGGTCATGGTGCTGGCAGCCTGGTCTCCCAGTGAGGCAGCACTATGAAGTCGCCAAGAGAGTGCAGTGTCACAAGTCGGTACCGGTCCGGATATGCCCTTAGATGTTGCTAGGACGTAAAACAACAACAAACAAACAAACTCAATGACAAATGCTTAATAAGTGCCTATATGAAAGATAACCCCTATTATATATATATATATTTATATATAATATATTTATATATTATATGCTATATATTATATATATTATACTTTTATAGATACATATATATATACCTAACTTGTAATAATAATATGTAGGACGGATTCAATACAAGTGTTTTGATTTAGAAAATGTGATCCTCTCATCATACGGTAGTAGTCGGCACTGACCTCTCAGGCAAGGAGCCGCATAGACAGGTAGCAGAGTAGGCGTGGGTAGTGTGGTGATATCGGGGACCCTAGGTGGTTAATGGTTAGCACACTGGCCCCGAATGCAAAGAGATGTGGGTTTGAGTCCCGCTCTAGGGGAAATATTTCCCATTTTCAACACCCCTGTGACACTGGTTGCCATGACGATGATCCTATATGTGCTGTATGGTTGTTGAACATACCCTGTGTATGAATGTGTAAGTGCATTGCCTGTATGTATGTAATTGTAAGCATTAAAAGACTTACAATTCCAGGGGGCAAGTGTAGTAGTTGGCACTGACCTCTCAGGCAAGTAACCACATAGACAGGTAGGCATTGGTAGTGTGTTGATATCAGGGAGCCTAGGTGGTGTAATGGTTAGCACACTGGCCCAGAACAGAAAGAGATGTGTGTTCGAGTCCCACTCTAGGCGCAATATTTCACATTTTCATCACCCCCATGACAATACTATACAGCTTTAAATAGCCGAACTATCCCCCAGAAGCATCAACTTATCGAAAACCTAAACACTTATAGTGATTTGATCATACGTGTCCAAATTGGATACTGGTACATGAATTAAACATTTTTTGGAGTTTAGTTTCCCAGGGCTATGCTGCTGCTATTGCTTTTTTTTAAAGAGGGCAAACAATGCCTATATCTAATATATATCTGGTATGAGCAGCATGTTCATACAGATTCCACTTCAGAATAATACAAATTAGTTCAAACTAAAGTAAGGTAAAGCATAGAGATCAGCCTGATATATGTATTTATAAAAAGATGGCAGAACCCACCGTATTATGCAAATCTCTCAACCTCATTTCGTTCAAACTTGAATTATATTTAGCTAAAATCAGGAACCATTCACCACCTGTTTTTGGTAGTTTCAGTTGAATGTACCATAGTATGTATCTTCAAACGACAACTCTGCATCGTAACAAATCTAGGGTCCTGTCATGGGAGGAATAATACAATGAGAAAAAGTTAACCATATTTATTAATCAGATATCGCTGGTGGTGTGGGGAGGGGTGTAGATATTGGTAAACAATATGGGAAATCCTTTGAAATGAGCCCCCAAAAATAAGGCCTGATAAATGTTACACCATTTCGCTCTCTGACGATAAGCATGCTATTGTGGAGTTAGTTCACTTTGTTCAATTCACAATTTGGTTGCTATGGCAACATGGTGATGGATAATGAAAGCATCATACTAGTCATATGGTTTGCCTAAGTGCTTAAAGTTGCATAGTCCAATGGTTTTGCGTTTTGGTCATCTTTCTGAGATAAATATATTAAATTAATCATTATAATCTACCTTATTTCTGGTTGAAGTAACTTTTATTTTATATGGCTAAGTTTTGAGATATTTGAAATTCAATCAAGTAAACTTAGTTTTGGCAAGCACGCCAAAACTCTGGCACCATAGGCTTCAACAGTAACAGGTTCTATCAAATTGTCTCAGTGGTCCCTTCTATGTGGCAATAAATGCTGAATATGTGCATCAATATCTAAGTTAGATATGTAGAGTCAAATCTAGATCATAATTTTGGTTTAGAAAATTTGATGCTTCATTGGACTATGCAGCTTTTACAACTACTGAGTTAGTGATTTAGCTGAGCATTACCAATACAATAGACGATTTCAATCACCAACCCGCCCTCTGATATCAATGGAAGAACTACTGTTGTGGATAGCAGCTCACTGTGTAGCGTGCTCCATGGAAAAGGTTTCATAGAAGATTTCCACCAACAACCTGCACTCTCGTGACAGTGGCAAGAACTACTGTTGTGGGTAGAAGCTCACTGAGCAGCAAGTTCTGTGAACAATCTATCATCTTGGATTTTCATCAGCAACCTGCCCTCTGGTGACAGTGACAAGAACTAAAGTCGTGGGTGGCAGCTCATTGCGCATGCTCCGTGAAAAAGGTATATTTTCTTCTCAACAGATCCACTTGCGTTGGTTGTTTTAAGAAGTAGGTTCATATAATTACAAAAGTACTCACTAGGAGGTTGGTAGTTTGATGTGATGAAGTTTTCATATTGATGATAACTGCTTAACTACATATGGTGAAGATTATATTTTTATTATGCAGTATAATCCCGTTAAACCAAGCTCGGTTAAACCAAATGATCAGTTAATCCAAACTTTTTTGGGCAGCCCGCCAAAATACTACCATTTATCATATAAAAAAAGGTGGTTAAACCAAAGTCGGTTAAACAAAAATATCGGTTAATCCAAACAAAATTGTCGGCCCCAGGCCACTTCCGGTACAGTTAAACCAAACTTTCATGTGGTTTAAGGTGATCTGAGACTTTTTTATATGATAAATGTGAGTATTTTGACGGGTCGCCGAAAAAGGTTGGATTAACCGATCGTTTGATTTAACCGAGCTTGGTTTAATGGGGTTAAACTGTATATGCATAAAAAAACAATACTCATAATATCCACACACATTCTATATTATATTCATAATGCACCAAAGTTGTTGCCAAAGCCAAGTCAAAGTCGAAGTCAAAGGTCGGTTAAACCAATGATCAGTTAATCAAAACAAATTTCTAGGGTCCCTTCAAGTTTGGTTTAGAGGGGTTATACTGTATGTGCAATTGATTAAACGTATACTTATAGAAAGGGCTTCATGACACAAGCCTTGCTATGGAAACATTTGTGGTTGTGACTCAGTGTAGAATCAACAAATGCCACAAACATCTGGCTTCACCAGAGAATCACGCCGAGCTTGGAGTACCAACATCTGAGGTTAGTCACTGCCACCTGGTGTGAATCAGGAGCCGACCACCTGGGGCCGTATGCACCAAACGGAGTTAGGGCCTTAACCGCGGCTAAGGTATCCCCGCAGGGCTAAAAGTGAAAATTTGGTATGCACCAATCGGAGTTAGGGCTAACCGCCGACCGTAGCCTCGGCTAAGCTACCCCTGTTTCAAATCAGGTTTTACGCCTAGCCGGGGCGGTTAGTGTGCGTGTGAGGCTCTCAATCTATTGAATGCGATCATATTTAACAGAATTACATACGCAATAAGTGAAATTTTATCAATTTAACCCTAAATTCGAAGCAATATTAATGCTGCCGCCGTAACGGCGGCGATATTAATAGTTATATTTTCTAATCGACGATCGTACAGTAAACAAACTGCCGGCGCCGCCAGTATGGAACGCGACGTCGATGCGGCGGTTGCGGCGATTTGTTTACATTACGTTCGTCGATTCGAAAATATAACTAGTAATATCGCCGCCGTTACGGCGGCAGCGTTAATATTGCTTCGAATTTAGGGTTAATTTCTTCAAATCTCACTTATTGCGTATCTAATTCTGTTAAATATGATAGCATTTAATATATTTGAGCCTAATATATGGGTACAAACGCAGAGGGAATTCCCAAATCTATAAATAAACTCACGGTTAGCTATCCGCAGCGGCTAAAACATTGGTGCATACCGATTCACACATTTCGCCAACCCGCCGCTACCCTGGGGTAGCTATCCGCGGCTAGAGCCTTAACTCCGGCTAAGCCTATCCCCGATTGGTGCATACGGCCCCTGGAAGGCACTAACCCCACCTCTGAGCACCACCAATGGGCAGGGTTTACATTAAAGTTGCATAGTCCGATGGGTTTGAATTTCTGTATTTGTTCTGAGATAAATATATTGGATCGATCACTAGTATCTACTTAAAGCTGCATAGTCCGATGAAGCATCAAATTTTCAAAACCAAACAATTATCTGGATTTGATTCTACATATCTAACTTAGATACTAACTTAGATACTGATTCCCACATATCAGGGAATACTGAGGCAATTTATTAGATGTTTGTTTGTTGTTGTTTTACGTCCTAGCAACATCTAAGGTCATATCAGGACGGGTACCGACTTGTGACAGTGCGCACTCATGGCGACTTTATAGTGCTGTCCCACTGGGAAACCAGGCCGCCGGCACCATGACCTGGTATCCCACTCAGTCACATTATCCTGACACTGAGCACACCAGTCCTTGCCCTATCCTAATAATGCCGAGCGCCTGGCTAGGAAGCAACAAGTATCAATTTTAAAGTCATTGGTTTGACTCGACCGGGACTCGAACCCACGACCCCACGATCTACCAGCATGGGAGACGGACGCCCTAACTCATTCGGCCATCCCGTCTGGTCTCAATTTATTAGAACCTGTTACTGCTAAAGCCTATGATGTCAGAGTTTTGGCAAGCTTGCAAAAACTAATTTGACATGTTTGCACTTCAAATATCTCAAAACATAACTGTTTAAAAGAAACAGGACTTGAAGCTAAAGTAAGGTCGATTATAATGATCAGGTTAATCTATGTATCTCAGAAAAATTACAGAAACTCAAAACCATCGGAACATGCAACTTTAACAGTCGTTCAAAGTTTCTTTTATTTTAAATGGTAAAGTTTTCAGATATTTTGAGTGCAAACATGGAAAATTAGTTTTGGCAAGCTTGCCAAAACTCTGACACCATAGACTTCTGCAGTAACAGGTTCTGTTAAATTGACTCAGTATTGCCTTGTATGCAGAAACAAATGCTTAATAAGTGCATCAGTATATAAGTTAGATATGTCAAATCAAATCTAGATAATTTGATATTTCATCGGACTATGCACCTATAACTTGGAAACACAGGATGAGAGCAGTGACCGAAACTGAAACCTGGGACTGCAGCGAGATTCATGCCATGAAACATCGGCTAAGTTCTCCCCTGCTGGATGATGAACTGCCATCGTCATCAAATTTCAAAGTAACATTCGATGCAGCAATCTGAAAATAAAAGCTCAATATGTTTATGAGCAGGTTAGAAGATATCATAGGATGATATTCGTTAAAATTTGCACAAAACTTGCACAAAACTTTCAACGTGCAACAACGCGCGGGTGCCAACATTATGGCGACGTTAGGGGCGCATCGAGATACGTTAAACGCACTGGAATAATGTTATGTGAATGCTAGGCACATGCCGCGCGCGTGTGAGGCTCATTGCGCCAAACTCATGCTTTGTTGTTTTACATCCTAGCTACATCTAAGGTCATATCAGGACGGCACACCAAACTTCTTTGATTTTTTTACAATGTCGGCCGCACACTACCAATACATTGCGCTGATGCCGAAAAGTTTGACGCATCTCGACAATTAAAAGTGATTTTGCGCATTGGCGGCACGCCGGCGAGATACGTCGTAGTGTGACAGGGCTATCACTGCGGAGCGGGCATTCTCTCCTCCCCGCCTCCTCGACACCTTGATCCAACAGTCACTCTGCTCACTTTCAAAATCTAGCTGAATGGTGTTTATTTTGGTTTTCAAAGTGTGCTAATTTCAGCGGCCTATCCAGCAGTTTTGACACCAGTTGCGGGAACACGCTGAACGAGCTGCGGGAATGTCTAGCAGCTTGTTCGGTGGGATCCCAAATGCATTGAAGCACATTGCTAGGAGGCTATGTATTGATCCTCTGCGTGTATTGAGGTGGTGAATCTAACGCCGGCATTACCCTGGATCAGATAGTGACGGGCACTGTAAATGTGCACTTAATCCCTCCTGATAGGGGACAGCTGTCCTGATCACATGACTTAAGCCAACAATGGCAATGCAACTCGGCACAAGTTAGGGCATTTAGCGACGGGGGCGAGGGTGAGGGGGGTGATGGCACCGTTGGATTACATGCATTTCCCTATCTCTATTCACTGTCTCACTCTGTCTCATTCTGTCTCACTCTGTCTCACTCTGTCCCACTCTGTCTCACTGTCTCTCACTGTGTCTCACTGTGTCTCACCCTGTCTCACTCTGTCTCACTCTGTCTCACTCTGTCCCACTCTGTCCCACTCTGTCCCACTCTGTCCCACTCTGTCCCACTCTGTCCCACTCTGTCCCACTCTGTCCCACTCTGTCCCACTCTGTCCCACTCTGTCCCACTCTGTCCCACTCTGTCCCACTCTGTCCCACTCTGTCCCACTCTGTCCCACTCTGTCTCACTCTGTCCCACTCTGTCCCACTCTGTCCAACTCTGTCCCACTCTGTCTCACTCTGTCTCACTCTGTCTCACTCTGTCTCACTTTGTCTCACTCTGTGAAGGTGGATATCCACCTGTCTCTCTGTCCTGTCCCAATTCTCTCCTTCACCCTCTCCGTGTGGCTCTCTTTAAATGTTTTTTTTGTCACCCCTCATTCTATCCTCCACTCTCTCTCTGTCTGTCTGTCTTTATTTATCGCTTTTTCTTGTAACCTCTGATTCTATCCTTCACTCTTTCCGTCTGACTATCTTTGATTATGGTGGTTTTTTTCCCATATGATTCTATTCTTCACTCTTTCCGTCTGTCTATCTTTAATTATGGTGGTTTTTTTCCCCTCTGATTCTATTCTTCACTCTTTCCGTCTGTCTATCTTTAATTATGCTGTTTTTTTCCCACCTGATTCTATTCTTCACTCTTTCCGTCTTTCTCTTTATTTATGTTATTTGTCACCCTATCTCCCTAGCTCTGCCTCTCATTAATCCATGTTCCTTTTCTCCAACCCACTATTTCTTATATTGTGTTTGTGTCTCCCTTTCTCTCCCTTGCTCTCCCTTTCTCTCCCCTTCTCTCCCTTTCTCTCCCTTTCTCTCCCGTTATTTCCATTTCCTTTCCTGTCTCTCCCTTTCTCTCCCTTTCTCTCTCTTTCTCTCGCTTTCTCTCCTTGTCTCTCCCTTTCTTTTCCTTTCTTTTCCTTTCTTTTCCTTGCTCTCCCCTTCTCTCCCGTTCTCTCCTTGTCGCTCCTTTCCTCTCCTTTTATATCCCTTTCTCTTTTACTTTCAATACCTTTCCTTTGCTCTCCCTTTCCCTCCTTTGCTCTCCCTTGCTCTTATTTTCTCTCCTTTCTCTCCCTTTCTCTCCATTTCTCTCCCTTTCTCTCCTTTCTCTCATTTCTCTCCCCTGCTATCCCTTGCTCTACCTTGCTCTCTTTTCTCTCCATTTCTCCCCCTTTCTCTCCATTTCTATCCCTTTCTATCCCTTTCTCTCCCTTTCTCTCCCTTTCTCTCCCTTTTTCCCCTTTCTCTCCCTTTCTCTCCTTATTACTCATTTTCTTTCCTGTTATATCCTTCTCTTTTTCTATCACAGCATTTCCCTTTCTCTCCCTACTTTTCTCTTCCTCTCCCGTTCACTCTTCCCTCCTCCTGTACTGTCCCCTGTATTCCTGTTGCTCTACAGCCCCTGTTGTCCTCCCCTCTACCCCCTTTCTCCGTCCATCATGTCAGCCCCCCCCCCCTCACCCCCCCCCCCCCCCTTCCATTCCGTCCCTGTCCCCCTGCTCCCTGGAAGCATCCATTATTCCCCCTGTCTGTCCCTTATCACGTGGGTCTGACATGTTGCCTATCTGACAGTCGAGGCGATATTAAAGACGACATTAAGGCATGCGCGTAGGGGGTTGACGGGACGCGACTGCGTGACTCACTCACTCACACACAGCACCCTCACACCCCACCCCCACCCCAACACCACCCCACCCCCACCCACACAGCCCACACACAGCTCCACACACCCCCAAACACACAGACAAACTTAGACCCCCAACACATTTCCCCCACATCACCCCTCATATGCCCCTTCAACCACAGCCTCCCCCACACACATCCCCTCCTCCACATCCAGACAGCCTCCCCTCACATACACCCCCCCCCCCTCCACACACAGTCCTCTCCCCCGTCACTGTTTAGTCAAACCAATGACTTAAAAAGTTATATATATCGCCTCTTACCCAGGCGCTCGGCATTATTAGGATAGGGCAAGGACTGGTTACCTCAGTATCAGGATAATATGACTGAGTGGGATATGTTGTCATGGTGCTGGTGGCCTGATTTCCCAGTGGGGCAGCACTATAAAAGTAATGGTGAGTGTGCACTGTCACAAGTCGGTACCCGTCCTGATGTTACCTTAGATGTTGCCAGGACGTAAAGCTCCAACAAACAAACAAAAGACACAGAACCTCCCTCTTCCCACATAGCCTCCCCCTACACACACATTCACCTGCTGCACTCACAAAGTCACATCCTCCCCCTCCACACACATTGACCCTCCACAAACACATCCCCCTTACCTGACACACACATCCACCTCCTTTCACACAGACACACCTCCACTCTCACACATCCCCCTCCCCTCACACACACCCCTCCCCTCACACACACCCTCCCCTCACACACATCCCCCTCTCCCTCACACACACACATCCCCCTCCCTCACCACACCAGCTACCCTCACACACACCCTCTCCCTCACACACATCCCCCTCCCCTCACACCCACCCACCCCCCCACCCTCCCCCCCCACCACACACCCCCCCCCCTCCACACACCCCACCCCCCTCACCCCCACCCCCCCCCCCCACCCCGCATCCCCCTCCCCCCACACACATCCCCCCCCCCCCACACCCCATCCCCACCCCCCACACCCCCCCCCCCACACCCCTCCCCCTCCCCCCCCACCCCCACCCCCCACCCCACCCCCCCCCTCCACCACACCCCCACCCCCACACCTCCCCCCTCCCCCCCCCACACCCCCCCCCCCCCCCTCCCCCCTCCCCCACCCCCCCCCCCTCCCCCACCCCCTCCCTCACACAACCCCCCCCCCCCCACCCACACCCCCCCCCCTCCCCACACCCCCCCCCCCTCCCCTCACCCCATCCCCCCCCCCTCACACACACCCCCCCCCCCCACCCCCTCCCCCCACACCATCCCCCTCCCCCACCCCACCCCCCCCCTCACCACCCCCCCCCCTCCACCACCCCCCTCCCCCACACACCCCCTCCCCCACACACCCCCCACCCCCCACCACCCCCTCCCCCCCCACACCACCCCCCCCCCACCCACCCCCTCCCCTCACCACATCCCCCCCCCCACCCTCCCCCTCCCCCACACACCCCCTCCCCTCACCCACCCCCCTCCCACACCCCCCTCCCCCCACACACCCCCCCCCCCTCCCACCCACCCCCCCCCACTCACCACCACCCCTCCCCACACACACCCCCCCTCACCACTCCTCCTCCCCTCACCCCCACCCCCCCCCCACCCACACCCCCCCCCTCACACCCCCCCCCCTCCCCCCACACCTCCCCCCTCCCCCCCCACACCCTCCCCCTCCCCCACCACACCCCCTCCCCCCCACCCCCCTCCCCTCCCACACCTCCCCCCCCCTCACACCACCCCCCCTCCCCCCCCACACCCCCCTCCCCCCACACCCCCACCCCCCACCCCCCCCCTCCCACCCTCCCCCACACACCCCCCTCCCCTCCCCACACACCTCCCCTCTCCCTCACACACATCCCCCATCCCCTCACACACATCCCCCTCCCTCCCTCCCTACACACATCCCCTCCCCTCACACACATCCCCTCCCCTCACACACATCCCCCTCCCTCACACACACTCCTACTCCCTCCTCACACACATCCCCTCCCTCACACATCCCCCTCCCCTCACACACATCCCCCTCCACATCTCACACACATCCCCTCCCTTCACACACATCCCCTCCCTCACACACACCCCTCCCCTCACACACACCCTTCCCTCACACACATCCCCCTCCACTCACACACACACCTATCCCTCACACACACCCCTCTCCCCTCACACACATCCTCCTCCCCTCACACACATCCCCCTCCCCTCACACACATCCCCCTCCCCTCACACACACCCCTCCCCTCACACACACACTCCTCCCTCACACACATCCTCCTCCCCTCACACACATCCCCTCTCCCTCACACACACAGTTGCAGGCGTTTAGCCAACAGCTCGGACGGCCTCGCATTGCGTGAACTTCGTCACGGTTGGTTGCATTCAATTCGGTAAATAATACTCCATCTCTAATGTATGGAAATTGGCAATCTTTTTTTTTTCTCTCTCAACCCCTTTTTCTAACCACACCATTGCTGTATTTAATATACCACATTGTTGTTGTTGTGTTGTCATTTTGTTGTTGTTGCTTGTTTGTTTACGTGCATATTACAATTGTGGTGTAAGTCTACTTAATAGAGAGAGAGATCGTGATAACTATATTTCCCACAGAACAGATTCAAAGCTGTTCACACCACAATGATCTGAGTCATGTCGGATTTATTGCGTTGCGAACCAATCATAAACGTCTTTACAAATCGTTAACAGTACGTTACCATATCTCAGAGGCAGCAAGCAACAGGTGTCCGATGGTTTTGTCTATTGTTCTTGTTGGAGTCTTTCTTTATTTAGTGTGGCAGATGTGTCTGGTATGGTTCAACTGCACCATCTATGTTTGTTTGTTTGTTGTTGTTTTACGTCCTAGCAACATCTAAGGTCATATCACCATCTATAGAAACTCCATTGAAATATGCGGGTTGCACAAATCCCCATAAAAGCCCATCGACCTATGGTGTACAGTGCCATTTGTACAGTGCCCTGTGTGTAGTGCCCTTTAAGACAGCAAGTAGGGCCTTTATTAAATGTGTATATGGCTAAAAGTATACCCTTTATTTAATCCTGCTGGAGCTACAAAGATAGCCCTTACTAAGTCCCTGTATCGATATAAATAGAGCCCTTATTTCATCCCTATAAGGCTACAAGTATAACACTTATTAAATCCCTATATGGCTACAAGTTTAACATTATTTAAACCTATATGGCTACAACAGTACAACCATAGTCCTTATTAAATCCCTATAGGGTGCACGCATAGCCATTATTTAATCCTTTTAGACCTTTAGGATAACAATAGCCCGAACAACATTCTCCAAAATGTATAGAGTGTTAACATCAAGTAAGATATTAATACAAACAAGGAAGCGTATTCTTCAGTGTTATGTGTGGTCTACTCTAATGTATGGGGCAGAGACATGGACAATCTCTAAGAAAATGTACAAACGTTTAACAGCATTTGAGATGTGGACTTATCGAAGGATGATGAAAATATCATGGACAAAGAAGATCACCAACAAAGAAGTTCTCAGAAAAATTAAAAATAAGAAAAGCTTGTTTGCCACTATACAGACAAAGAAAACTTATTTATTTTGGCCACATCATTCGTCAGAGTTCAATATACCATACATTGTTGGAAGGGAAGGTGAATGGCAGCAGAGGGAGAGGGAGACCAAGAACATCATGGTTTACAAATATTTCACAGTGGACAGGCTTGAATTATTCACAGTCTATCAGAACAGCACAACATCGGGACAAGTGAAGAACCATTGCATCCAACCCTCGACTAGAGGATGGAACTATTGATTGATTGAGACCTACAAATATAACCTTTAATTAATCCTATTTGATTACAAGCATAGCCCTTATTAAATTCCTATGGGCTACACACATACCCGTTTTTAAATCCATATAGGGATACACGCATAGCCTATATTAAATCCCTATAGGGATACAAGTATAAACCTGATTAAATCCCTATAACTATAAGCTAAAGGTTAGTCCTGATTAAATCCCTATAGGGCTACAAACATAACCCTTGTTAAATCCCTATAACTATAAGCTAAAGGGTAGTCCTGATTAAATCCCTATAGGGCTACAAGCATAGCCCTTATTAAATCCCTATAGAGCTACAAGCATATCCCTTATTAAATCTCTATGAGTATGAGGCTACAAGTATAGTCCTTACAAATCCCTATGGGGCCTAAATTAAAGTTGCATGGTCCGATGAAATATAATTTTGTCAAAATTAAAACAACTACTTACATTTGATGCTATATATCCAACTTAGATACTGGTGCATTAGCTAATGATTTGGGACAGTATATACAGAAGAACCAGTGAGTTTATAACCTCACCCCTTTGAACACTCAGTTTGAAACACCCATTATGCAGGAAGGCCATTAACCAATTAGGCCAATCTCGTGACCCCATTAGCCCCCCCAACCAAGTAGGCCTGCTGTGCAGGGTCATAGAGGGGAAGGGGATATGAGGTGGATGTGTGTGTATGTGTCTGTGTGTTTCCTGACCTGACTTTACAGAGACACAGAGACAGACATACACACACAGACATACACACACAAGATATACACACACAGACATACACACACAGACAGACACCCATAGATAGGCACACACAGACAGACATGCACAGACAGCACACACATACACAGAAAAACACACACATGCACACACCCGACATACACAGACACACATACAGAACCCAACCTGACTTTGCAGAGAGAGAGCCAGCCACACACACACACAGACACCCCCAGACAGACACATACAGACATACACACAGACAGACATGCAGAGACATACACACATAGACATACACACACGGACACACACATACAATGATACATATACATACAGACACACACTAACATACACACATGCATACACACATACACACACATACATTACCACCCATATATATATACACATAGACAGACACACAGATAGACACACACAGACAGACATGCATAGACAGCACACACAGACACACAAACACACATACATGCACACACCTGACATACACAGAGACACATACACCCGACATGACTTTGCAGAGATAGACACACACACACAGACACATAGACAGCCGCACACAGACAGAGGCAGACACACACATACACGCACACACATACATACACAGACACACACACATACACACACAGACACATACATACACAGACACACATACACCCGACCTGACTTTGCAGAGAGAGAGACACACACACAGACAGAGGCAGCCACACACATACATACCCACAGATATACACACAGATGCACCTACACACACATACATTACCACACACACATATACACACACACAGACACACATAGATAGACACACCCAGACAGACATGCATAGACAGCACACACAGACACAGAAACACACAGACACGCACACACCTGACATACACAGACACACATACACCCGACCTGACTTTGCAGAGAGAGACACACACAGACAGAGACACATAGACAGACGCACACAGATAGAGGCAGACACACACACATGCATACACACACATACATACATACATACATACATACATACCCACACATACAGAGAAATACACACACACAGATACATACAGACATACATAGACATACACAAGCAGACTGTAACAACAGACACACATTATATTTTGTTAAAAACCCTAGTGCCATGGGCCTATGGCACTAATCCGTTCCCAGAATGTGTCAACCCAAACAGAAATACCTACCTACAGCCCTGTAAGGTTCCAGGTCATCTCACATCACGTGGTCACCGCGAGATGACCATCTGGGTCATAGCCACAGGACTTTTGACAAGCTTGTCGAAATTATTTTTGGTTCTTTCAGCTCATATTACTTCAAAACTAATCATCTTTAATCAAAATCACTCCGGACTAATGATTAGTAGCTTGTAACGATCAATTTGATATATTTATCTCAAAAATAAGACAAAAATTCAAGTGCCATCGGACCATGCAACTTTAAGGCACATATAAAATACCTATAGGGCTACAAGTATAACCCTTATCAAATGCCTATAACAATACAAGTCTAAATATAGTCCTTGGAAATGTCCTATGTGAAAACATATATATAGCGATTGCATGAGGTCCCCTTGACTTAAAACATAATCCTTTGAACGATGGAGTTTTCTGACCTGGACACATGTGGGGGTCACATCAGAATGCACATAGCCTTGTTGCAGTACACCCTAGATATTATTAGCAGCTTCATACTCATAGAATGAATTGCTTCTACATTCTTTGATAGAATATAGAACGGATTGCTTCTACATTGTTTGAGGATTATAGAATGTATTCGTTCTACATTCTTTGAACATTACAGAATGGATTGGTTCTGTGCGTTTCTTTGAAGATGGCGTTATTTCAACGGCCGGCAATAACACAGGGTATGACCTTTACACGGCCCCGAGATGATTTGATCGGGATGAGTTGGCCAGTGCTTGGTGTGTGCGCTTGCGCGTGGTGTGTGTGTGTGTGTGTGTGTGCACGCGTTTGTGTGTGGAGGAGTGTGTGGGGGAGGGTCGGACAGTGGCGGTGGATATTGCCTATTTAATTTACCCATTAGCATTTTCCCGCCGTGCATTCTCAACAGGTGGCACAGCCTCGTTTTGGTGGCGTTGGGGGTGGGTTGGGTGGGGGTGGGGGGCTAGCACCTTGAAGAATTCACACCCCCTCCCCACCTTCCCTTCCACCTCCAGCCCCTGTTTAACCCAGCCTTTAACCCTCCCTGCCCCTGGTTACTCCTTACGCCAACACTCCCACTCTCTCTTCATCGTTCCTTCCTTGTCTCTTGTCCCGACATCCCTACTCTCCCCTCCCTTTCCTCAACCCCCTCCATCCTTACCTTTGCACGCACCCCCACCCCACCCTCTTCTTACTTCTCCACACCCTGACACCCCACCCTCTCCTTATCCCTCCCATAAATTATCCCGACACCCCCATCCCATCCTGTTTTTACCCATCCTTGACCTGATTTCCCACACAGTCACATTATCCTGACACTGTGCGCCCAGTCCCTGCCCAGTCTCATCCTCTCATTATGCGCCAAGCAGCAACGGATCATGGTGCCAGTGACCTGGTATCTCAAGGGATGAGCGTGCACTCATGGTTCCTCTAGAACAGTGCGAGTACACCGTCCGTGGCGCCCCAGCAGAACCCAGAGATCCTCTTTATGAGTAGGAGTCTGTTGGTCATTCTGGTGGCCAGGTGGCGGAAGAGGGCTCTCATGTTAAGGTCTCGGTCTAGACACATACCTTGGTAGTCGAAGTTGGAGACCCATTCGATCGGGGACCCATCTAGGTAGAGGGGGTGAAGTGGTTGACCTCTGAACATGTGTATGATCTTGGTCTTGGTGGGGGAAATTTTGTATGGGCGATCGTTTGGGACCGAAATAAAGGGGAGTGATATAGGGGAGTGGACGGTCTGTGGAGGTAGTCGGTTAGAGAGGTTTTGCTGTACACATACTGTTCGGATACTTGTCAGTGTCTGATTATAACCTTTTCCAACTAACAATGACTCTCCAAGTTTTCTGTCCGAATCATCAACATCCGAAGCTTGACATCGTAATGAGTGCGAGCACTTCTTGGGGAGTGACGGGATTGGCGAACCCCTGCGTCTGTTTTCCTTGTGATGAGTTGACATTGCGTTGATAACCTGAGGCTTATGAGCCAGGCCTTGCCCCCCTCGCCCCCTCACACCGATAAAGGGCGCCTATCGGCGGTCAGTCACCGTACCACGTGACCAGCGTGTCAGTGTGGGGACAGGCTGGGCCGACATGCGCGTTGATACTGATACTGATAGATCCCGAGGGCAGCATGTCAATGTGGCGACATGCTGGCATGTTACTTGTTGTATCACGTGAGTGATGTCAATGTGGTGACATGTGACTTGTATCACATGAGTGCTGTCAGTGTCAGGACATACTGGACCGATGTGTGACTTGTTGTATCATGTGAGTGTTGTCAATGTCCAGACATGGTGGGCTGACATGTGACTTGTATCATGTGAGTGCTGTCAATCTGGCAACCTGCTGGGCTAACATGGGACTCACTGTATCATCTGAGTGCTATGCTGTCAGCATCCAGACAAGCTGGGTCGACATGTGGATTGTTGAATCACATGAGTGATGTCAATGCACCGACATGCTGGGTTCACATGTGACTCGTTGTATCCTGTGGGTGCTGTCAGCATCCAGACAAGCTGGGTCGGCATGTGGATTGTTGAATCACATGAGTGCTGTCAATGCGCCGACATGCTGGGTTCACATGTGACTCATTGTATCCTGTGAGTGATGTCAGTGTCCAGACATGGTGGGCCGACATGTGGATTGTTGAATCACATGAGTGCCATCAATGTGGCGACATACTGGTCTGACTTGTGACTCGTTCTATCGCGTCAGTGCTGTCAGTGTCCAGACATGCTGGGCCGACATGAGGATTGTTGAATCACACAAGTGCTGTCAATGTAGCGACATAGATGTGGCTTGCTGTAGCTGCTGACCAGGATGCCCCCTCCAGCATTCCCACACTCTTTGTTTCTATTATTATGACCTATAGAATTGATACTTCTCGCTCTCTAGCCTGGTGTTCGCCATTAATAGAATAGGACAAGAACTGGTTCGCACAGTATCAGGATAATGTGACTGTGTGGGATATCGGATCAGGGTGCCAGTGACCTGGTATCCCATTCGGGAAGCACTATAAAGTCAACATGAGTGTGCGCTGTTCCAAATCGGTACCTGTTCTGGTATGACCTGAGATGTTGCAAGGACGTAAAACAACAAACAAACAAACAAACTACGCCACCTAGCGACATCCTAAAGGGCGCATTCCATATACGCGTAATGCGTAATGCGTTATGCGTTACGCGTTATGCGTTATGCGAATGCCAGCATTCCATATACGCGTAATGCGTAATGCGTTATGTGGCGCACGACTGGCTATATTTAAAAAATAAAAATAAACAATTATTCTCCATACTGCTCTGTATGTGACCAAATATTGCATGTATATCTATGTAACTTTTTGTATGTCACATGGGGGTTCCTACCTTTATTAGGTTCCAGCTTGACGCATAACACATTACGCACCGATCGCTACATGGAGCGATCGGGATAATGAATTTCTGACGCATTCGCATTCGCATTACGCATTACCCGTGTATGGAATGTACCTCATAGGTTTCAAGGCATTTCGATTTTTTGTCGCATTCGCATTCGCATTCGCATTACGCGTATATGGAATGCGCCCTTTAGGCAGCCATGCGTACAGACAAACTCTTCCACAATTCCACTCCCTCCCCACCGACCCCCCCCCCCATCTCCGCCCCCTCCCCGCAGTGCCCGGATTATGCGTACAGATCATATCTCTGCGCAGATTGGCCGGCTAGATAGGGTCAGCGGGTCAGAGTCCACATCATTTCCAGCTAACTTGTTATTTTCCTTTTTTCTCTCTCACCAATAACACAACTCACGACTGTTCAATATTAGTGATTGTTTCCCCAACTATCTATATATATACATATATATGTATTATAAATTAAAATGGTGGTACTTGTTGTGTCACATCTTCAGTCATGAAGGCTCTGGTGGTATGACTACTGACTCTTGGGTGGTTTGTAACCTTGATGGTCACAGGCTGCAGCTCTGCAGCAATATAGAATGGCACTGATAAATCGGTCCGTTCTTCAGAATGAAGATTTAACTTCAGGGGGTTGAAGGGGGGGGGGGGACTTTACAACAATAACAACGAGAATGTTGGAGCGGTACAGGATCACTGGTCTGATTGTAGTAGCGCACTCACATCCAGTAGCCGATGGTTCAGGAGGAAGGGATGGGGAAAAGCTGGGATCTGCAGACAAGAACAAAGTGAAACATTGAAAAAGGAACAGGGCCCCCACCCAAGCAAACACCTCCCTTTATCAGGGAGAGAAGTAAGCCCCTGAGAAAAAAAAAGAAAAGGGTCGCATAGAGGAAAGAGAAATAAGGAGAGTTGAGTCAAAGGGCCATGCCTCCTGCCCTATGGTGACCAGTTGGTGAGCCAGAGATACAGACGGAGAAAGAGGTAGAAAGTGAAATGCTGGCTGGCTCCCCCTCCTGCAACTCTTTTCCGACATAATCAAGGAGGAGCGCGGTGCAGCACATAAAGGCAACAGACGAACGGCTAGGCTGGATGATATATATTTTATTTTACATCTGGCTGGAATTAAAATTTCCTGCTCATATTGGTAGATCGTGGGATTCGAACCCATCAAACCAATGACTTAAAAAATTGATACTTGTCACTTGCTAGCCTGGCGCTTGGCATTATTAGGATAGGGAAAGGACTGGTTGGCTCAGTGACAGGATAATGTGACTGAGTGGAATATCAGGTCATCGTGCTGGTGGCCTTGTCTCACAGCGGGGCAACACTCTAAAAGTTACCACAAGTGTGCACTGTCGCAACTCAGTACCCATCCTGGTATGACCTTAGATATTGCCAGGACGTAAAACTCCAACAACCAAACAACCTGGCCATCCATACCCACAGACCCACTCACCTCCTGCACCTACCTCCCTCCCCCCAAACCACACGACACAACCATCTCCCAACAGCCATATTACCTCCCTCCTGACGCATGCGCAGCGGTCTTTCCGGCCGAACCGGAAGTTGATTACCATGTGGGTCATGTGGTTTGGGTCGAAGCGGCGTCCCATGTTCATAACAATCGTTCGGTGACAACGGGCGACTTTTCAAGCATTCTACGCACGTTTCCCGCACGCCATGGTGGATTTATGCCGCTACCCAAAGGTGGGGGCGGCACTATCGCAAAACGCTACCATTTTTATTGTTGGTATTTCCTGGGGGTTTTTAAAGCCCACGCATATTTGTTTTCATGAATATTAACTATCAGCTCCCTATGACTAAAATGTAGAAGTACTCTACGCTTTGACCCATATTGAAAGCACACCCTTTTGATGGAGTGCATTTATAAATTGAAAATATACTCTCTTTTTTTTATAAATAGATATTCAAATTTTTTTTTTTTACTGATCTGTTATCTATGGATTGTTATCGCTGTCATGAAACTAATCTCCATTACAATGCTCATGGCTTGGGTAGTTGTTTACACACACAAATAATTGTTCTTTTTGACATAAGATAATAATGCTCATTGTGCATATGTATACAGATACACATTAATTAGTTGCAGTATTCACATTGCGTGTGATTCAGTGGGAATGAAACGCCTCTTTCCTCCCCTGCCTGCTGTGCCTTGGACTGGTCTTTGGGTGGGTGGGTGAATTTATCTCGCCAACCACCTGGTTGACCAGCAGCTTTCACACCTTCGCCAACCTTAGCCACAGCCCGCTGCGTTCTCTCTGCACTTCTTGGGAAGCCGACTACATGCAAACTTTTCACCTAGCCACCATCCCTAGTACTGTTTTTACGTTCTCTTCTTGTTGGGCTGAGCCGAGAAGCTACTGTAGTGTGTAATGGACTCTTGTCACCTGCACTTCGTCGTCTGTGTCATTCCTTAGCTTATTCTATATACCTTTTGTGTAAATAATCCTGAATTGAAAAATGGATGGAAGACCAGTGCTTCGGCACTGACAAAATATTTATTCAGCAGAATAAACATATTTACCACACACAAAAAAAGAAGAAAAAAAGCAACTTCAATTTACACCGAGTCTTCGTATGGTTCCTTACATTCCTTTATATAAATATTGTAGTACAATATTCAGGCAAGTAACCACATATTCAGGTAGGTGTGGGTAGTGTGGTGATATCAGGGAGCCTAGGTGGTGTAATGGTTAGCACACTGGCCCTGAATGCAAAGAGATGTGGGTTCGAGTCCTGCTCTAGGCACAATATTTCCCATTTTCATCAACCCCATGACACTGGTTGCCGTGACCATGATCCTGTACAAGCTAGGTGCTGTATGGTTGTTAAACCTACCGTGTGTATGTATGTATTAGTGCATCGCCTGTATGTATATAATTGTAAGCATTAAAAGACTTACAATTCCTGGGGGATGAGTGTAGTAGTCTGCACTGACTTTTCGGGCAAGTAACCACATAGACAGGTAGACATGGGTAGTGTGGTGATATCAGCGAGCCTAGCTGGTCTAATGGTTAGCACACTGGCCTGGAATGCAAAGAGATGTGGGTTCGAGTCCTTCTCTAGGCGCAATATTTCCCATTTTCATCACCCCCATGACAATATAATGCATTAGAATGCGTGTATCCATAGACTGTTCCCTTGTGGCATGTTCCCACGTTCCGTGTTTGCTTGTGACCTTGTGATGTGCCACACAAACAATGAACATGTTCATTCTCTATGCTCCCTGCACAAGGCCATACGGTTCCTGGGTCCAACCTATGGAAACAGCAACTAAGCAAAGGATAGGATCATTGTCTGTGTGGTGCGTCACAACGTCACAAGCAAACATGGAACAAAGGAACACGCCACAAGAAAAGAGTCTATGGTTACACGCCTAAGAATATGTCCACCTACAGTTCCTTCGCTTACAGAACTTCATAACCAACTGGAAGGGCTTAGTTCCTGTTTCTGCCATGGTGGCGCCACCTGCGAACGGACTGCCTGGCCAGTTAGCCGCCCTCACAGCCCCAGACAATATTTTATTATTATCAGTGTTATTACTATCATCTCTATATGCGCTCTATAAATAATACATTATTGGAGTATAAAGAAGAACAATGCCATTACAGTTCTCACTTGATGTATAACCTATTCAATACTACCTATATATATTATGCGCCGAGCTAGTTCTTCCTTCTGCCGTGGTGGCGCCACTGGCGCGTGTTAGATATCCTACTCTTAACCCGCATAACGGTAAGTAAGAGCCACAGAGGCTAAATTAATGGTGGTTTGTGATCATAGATGATGGGGGGATGGGACAGCGGAGGAGCCTCTTAGCAGCAGTGGGATGTCATAACGCACCCACCTAAGGTTCCCGTAGGGAGCCAAAGGATCGCTCACTCCCGCTCCTCCTCCTCCTCTCCCCAGCTCTCAGCCCCGGCTGCACACTGTATCAACACAGAATACCTGTCTTGTTGCAGTGTATGTCGGATTGTATGAGCTTGGTTGATTGGTTGATTGATTGATCGATTGATTAAAGCTGCATAGTCCGATGAAAATATCAAATTTTGAAAACCATAACAATTAACAGTGATCTAGATTTGATTCTAAATATCCTAACTTAGATATTGGTTCACCTATCAAAGAGTTGTCGCCACATCGAAGGGAATACAGACCCAATTTAATAGAAGCTGTTACTGTAGAAGCCTATGGTGTCAGAGTTTTGGCATGCTTGCCAACATTAATTTTGCATGTTTGTGCTTAAAATATCTCAAAAGTTAGCCATTTGAAATAAAATGTACTTCAATGTAAAGTAAGGTACATCATAATGATCAAACTAATATATTTATCTCAGAAAATGGCAGAAACTCTAAACTATTGGTAATGATTTAGCGCAGGATCACTAATGCGGGTCATATTCATGATGGACCGGACATGGTGGCCGGAGCGGTAGAGCACAGACTTCCCATGCAGAAGATCGGGAGTTCGAATCCCATCCGGGTCAAACCGATAACTTATAAAATTAGTACTTGTCACTTCCTAGCCAGGCGCTCGCCATTATTAGGATATGACAAGGACTAGTTGGCTCAGTGGCAGGAGAATGTGGACTGTGTGGGATATCGGGGCATGGTGCCGGTGGTCTGGTTTCCCGGTGGGACAGCACTATAAAGACGTGCCGACTTTGAAATTTACCCGGAAATCTAAATGGTCATATCCATGTCAAATGACAGTAAAATGATTATCTCTGATGCAATTTTGAAGTAGTTAAACTTATGTCCAATTTTTTTATTTTAGATTGTTGGTACATTAGTTGTTTAAGCAGGGGAAATTTCAGTCGCAGATGACTGGTCTTCCTCATTCCACTGCTCCTTGCCCTATCCTAGTAATGCCGAGTGTCTGGCTAGGAAGCGACAAGTATCAATTTTTAAGTCATTGGTTTGACTCGACCAGGATTTGAACCCATGATCTACGAACACGGAAGACGGACACCCTAACTCATTCGGCCATCCCGAATGGTTATTCAGGACAGCATTGGTTGGTGGTTGCTTTATGTGCCGTATCGGCAGCATAGGCCACATTCACGGCGATATTCGCTCGTAAGTTAATGATACCCACCATTATCTCTGGTAATCAGTTTGGGAGTGATACATGGTCAGACCTACCACATCGGTGGGTCAAGTCAGCTGGGCTCTCCTTGCACATGCGCATTGAGAATAGAGAAATCTTTGCATGAACATCGAACGAGGCTCGCACTAGAACTTAGAAGTGAGAAGCATCGAAAAGCTACCATAGGTGGCGCCAGCATCTACATTTCCTGCGGGACTGTGGTTAGTTGGTTGGTGGTTGGTGGGGTTTTATGTCCTGGTCACATCTAAGGTCGTGGCAGGACGTGTGCAGACTTGTGACAGTGCACACTCATGGTGACTTTATAGTGCTGCCCCACTGGGAAATCAGGCCACCAGCACCATGACTTGATATCCCACTCAGTCACATTATTGGTTTGGCTCGACCGGGGACCGAACTCCCTATCCCTCGCATGCGAGGCCCGCGCTCTACCGCGCTCTAAGGTTATATCAGAACGGGTGTTCGCAGTGAATATTCACTCTAACACCTGTATGTACACTGACCAATTATTCGCATAATAAATTATTTATCACATGTTAAGTGGTGAGCTGAAAACTTCGATATTATGAGGAGAACTGTACACAGTATAGTTCCATTATTCCAAACTTTTTTGGGCGGCCCGACAAAATACTACCATTTATCATATACAAAATTGGTTAAACCAAAGTTGGTTAATCCAAATTATCGGTTAATCCTAACAAAGTTGTCTGACCCCAGGCCACTCCGGTATGGTTAATCCAAACTTTCATGTGGTTATAAGGTCATCTGAGAACCCACCAACTTTTCTATATGATAAATGGTAGTATTTTGCCGGGCTGCCGAAACAAGTTTGGATTAACCAATCGTTTGGTTTAATCAAGTTTGGTTTAACAGGGTTATACTGTATATACATAAAAACCAATAATCAAAGTGTCCACATACATTGTATATTACATGTTCAATACATGCTTACTCAAAGTCAAAGTCAAAGCCAAAGCTCAGTTAAACCAATGATCGGTTAAGCCAAACAAATTTGTAGGGTCCCTTCAAGTTTGGTTTAACGGGGTTATCCTGTATTGTTAAATGTCCTATGGTATCTGTGTGCAGCTGTTGATCTAACGTTCGGCTTTTCTGA
>JASIRB010003809.1:0-13946 GCA_030323885.1 Branchipolynoe longqiensis | reverse complement strand
CCGACACCCAACCCCAGAGACACCATTTTCTTAATCATCCAGTAAGGCGCGGTGCTGTTTACTGTCAATCCTAGGCCCCTTTAACCCTCTGCTAGGCACTCCGCTATCAACACTGGGATTTTCTTCTAATTGAGCAGCAACTGCATTTAATATAACTATTTATATTATTACGCAATTAAAAAGGCAGAGACAATAAGTTTGGTTGAGCGAACTCTGGATGGACCCAATTGGCCCCTCCTTTATTAAAGTAAAAATTGTGTGCAAGTGAGGCAGGTAGTGGGGATGAGCGTGGTCACGTGACATCGCCCACCGTTAAAGTAGCATAGCTTAGAGCAGTGGAGCAGTTACCCAAGGCGCTCAGGGCCTGGATACCAAGCAGTAGTGAATTCAACCTTAGCAGATAGCCAGCGCCCGGCAAGTAGAGAAACAATAAGGTTGTGAGTAGAATATATAATAAACAAATTGCAAGTGACTTAATACAGTAACTTACCACCGGACCTGAATTAGCTGGGATGGGGTATTCATCATCATCATGCTGTTGGTCGCGATGCAACAAAGACTGCTTTCATTACTTGACTGCCACTCTCCATTTAGCTCTCTGCTGTGAGAGTTGCGTCCATGAGTCGGTCTTAATGTCTCTCAGCTTCAGGTTTCTCTTGATGGTATCCTTGAACCGGAGACAAGGGTGCCCTGTTTCTGTAACCAAAAGACAGTTGAGAATAAAGGATCTGCTTTGGTAGCCCGTCTGATGACATCCTAATGAGGTGTCCAGTCCACCGGAGATTCTTTTTGATCAGAAGATCTTCCATAGAGGGCAGCCCCGTCCATTCAAGTATTTCCTTATTTGTCCCTTTGTCCTTCAAGGTTAGCCTCATGATTGAATGCACATGTCGCATCATGAAGGCATGCAGCTTTTTCACCTGTCGTGTGTACACTGTCCAGGCCTCCGCTCCGTATAGTAGGGTGGATAGCACAATTCCACGGTAGATCTTGCCTTTGACCCGAATGGACACATGCTGGTTGTTCCAGAGTCTCTGGCATAGTCGGCCAAAAGATACGCTAGCCTTGGCCATCCTCCTCTGTATTTCAGCATCAATGCACATTTCATGAAAGCTGCCTGCAAAAGTGTTGAACTGCTGCTGGCTTTTGCAAGTTACCAGCGGCACTCTCTCGGGGAGCAAATAGAGGTTTCACACCAGCATGAACATGTCAAGACAGGCGCAAAACTATTTGTCCCTGCAGTGGCTGGTCGGGAGATGTTGGGAGTTCCATACATCCACCGCCCTTAATGCTGCCACAGTGACATGGTTTTCTGTTTAGGGTTTGCTCCCTTATCCTTCGGTTCTGTCAAGAACCTGTACCACAAGGCAGTGGTTTACAACTCTACAGGGCAGGGGCGTCAAACTCCCTGAGGTTAGAATCATGAAAAGACTAGGATAATCAGTAACATATGGACAATCAGTGTTTGGCTGCATCCTAAATAATATTTGCATAACAAATTTTACCTCAGATGATAATAATCGAGTCAAACCAGTGACTTGCAAAATTGTTACTTGTCACTTCCTAGCTAGGCACTCTGCATTATTAGGATAGGGTGAGGACTGGTTGGCGCAGTGTCAGGATAATGTGGATGAGTGGGCTATCAGGGCTGGTGGCCTAATCTCCCAGTGGGGCAACACTATATAGGCACCATGAGTGTGCACTGTCACAAGTTGATATCCATCCTTATATGACCTTAGCTGTTGCCAGGATGTAAAACTGCAGCAACCAACCAATAATAATGATTAAGCTATACACACAAAAAGACCAACCGCATTTACTACAATTGGTGAGAAGTACATTTATATTTAGTTTATGATTTAAATATGAATAAATTGATATATTATATTTTGAAGTGACAGACATTCAACCTTCTCTCTTTTTAAATGAAAGTCGGATGATGACTTCAGGCACAAGGAAAAGTCAAACTATTATGGCATTATATTCTACTTGAGGAGCAATCGGTTTAAAATATATTTAATGAATATAAAACCGTATAGTCGGATGAAAGCATCACCTTTTCAAAAGCAAAGCACTTTCCTAGATTTTAACCGACATAGGTAACTTACATATTAGTTAGTGCATAATAATAATAATAATAATAATAATAATGGTGATGATGATAATGATAATGATAATATTTATTTACACATGATCAATGTACACACAAGTTGATATTTATATCAGTAATTTTTTCACGTGAAAAAGGAGAAAGCAGAAGTACAATACTTATGAGGTGCTTTCCCCATTTAAAAATAACACGATTACATTACTTATACCATAGAAATAATAATAGAAAAATATAAGTAAAAAGCATATCAACATTACCCTCAGTACTGTAAATTACATCTCAATATTTATGTACTAGACTACTATGTATTCAGCATGGATTGCTACATAGAAAGGGAGAATAAATCAGGTGTTTTTTTTAAGCAAGGGAAATTTCAATCGCGGACGATTGGTCTTCCTCATTCCACTGGTCCTTGCCCTATCCTAGAAATGCCGAGCATCTGGCTAGGAAGCGACAAGTATACATTTTTAAGTCATTCGTTTAACTCGACCAGGATTCGAACCCACGATCTACCAACACGGGAGACAGATGCTCTAACTCCTTGGTCCATCCAGTTCTGTTTAATATATTACTGCTAAGTCAACAGTGTCAGAATTTTGACGTGGATTCCCAAATTAATTCATCCTGTTTGCACTTCAAATATCTCTGAAGTTATCCCTTCAGAATCAATGTTACTTCAAACTACAGTCAGATAGATTATAACAAATCAACCTCACTTCAAATATCTCTGAAGTTATCCATTCAGAATCAATGTTACTTCAAACTACAGTCAGATAGAGTATAACAAAACAACCTCACTTCAAATATCTCTGAAGTTATCCATTCAGAATCAATGTTACTTCAAACTACAGTAGATAGATTATAACAAATCAACTCACTTCAAAATCTCTGAAGTTACCATTCAGAATAAATGTTACTTCAAACTACAGTCAGGTAGATAATAACAATTCAAACCTCACTTCAAATATCTCTGAAGTTATCCATTCAGAATCAATGTTACTTCAAACTACAGTCAGATAGAGTATAACAAAACAACCTCACTTCAAATATCTCTGAAGTTATCCATTCAGAATCAATGTTACTTCAAACTACAGTCAGATAGAGTATAACAAATCAAACCTCACTTCAAATATCTCTGAAGTTATCCATTCAGAATCAATGTTACTTCAAACTACAGTCAGATAGATTATAACAAATCAACCTCACTTCAAATATCTCTGAAGTTATCCATTCAGAATCAATGTTACTTCAAACTACAGTCAGATAGAGTATAACAAATCAACCTCACTTCAAATATCTCTGAAGTTATCCATTCAGAATCAATGTTACTTCAAACTACAGTCAGATAGAGTATAACAAAACAACCTCACTTCAAATATCTCTGAAGTTATCCATTCAGAATCAATGTTACTTCAAACTACAGTCAGATAGATTATAACAAATCAACCTCACTTCAAATATCTCTGAAGTTATCCATTCAGAATCAATGTTACTTCAAACTACAGTCAGATAGATTATAACAAATCAACCTCACTTCAAATATCTCTGAAGTTATCCATTCAGAATCAATGTTACTTCAAACTACAGTCAGGTAGATAATAACAAAACAACCTCACTTCAAATATCCTGAAGTTATCCATTCAGAATCAATGTTACTTCAAACTACAGTCAGATAGAGTAAACAAATCAACCTCACTTCAAATATCTCTGAAGTTATCCATTCAGAATCAATGTTACTTCAAACTACAGTCAGATAGATTATAACAAAACAACCTCACTTCAAATATCTCTGAAGTTATCCATTCAGAATCAATGTCACTTCAAACTACAGTAAAATAGATTATAGTTTTTGTTTGTTTGTTGTTGGTTTACGTCCTAGCAACATCTAAGGTCATATCAGGACGGGCAGATTATAACAAATCAACCTAATGTATTTATTTACTTTTACAAAAAAAATGGTAGCTTCTCCAAGTCATCGGATTATGCAGCTTTAAATTATACACACACATAAAACCCACCCTATTTTCAATCATTGATTGGTCAGCAGTAAATTAATCATTTGTGTGGCTGGAGAGAGAATAAATTGGTATGTTTTCATTTAGACAGTGCACATGTTTGCACAGAACATGTATGAAGAAATCCGGCGCAAAACCATGTAGACGCCAATCCAAAAATGGAGATAAATATTTGAATCAAAACTTCAACCAGGCGGGATGACCAAATGAGTTAGAGCGTCCGTCTCTCGTGTGATAGATCGTGGGGTCGTGGGTTCGAATCCTGGTCGAGTCAAACCAGTGACTTAAAAATGTATACTTGTCGCTTCCTAGCCAGGCGCTCGGCATTATTAGGATAGGGCAAGGAGCAGTGGAATGAGGAAGACCAATGGCCTGCGACTGAAATTTCCCCTGCTTAGACAACTAATATACCCCCCAAAAAAAACCAGTTAAACAAATATATTCCTACCTTTTTGTTCACTGTTCCATAACCGTGTGATCATATGAAAAATGGAATTACTGAGAGGTACAAATATTTTCAGGTAAAAATCTGTTATTTAAACTACATTTCTAGTTTGGCGTTTACATGCTTTTGCACCTGAACTCTTCAACTATTCTTCTATTCTTGTAAATATGTTTATTCTGCTAAATAAGTTATTTTGTCACCACCGAAGCACCAGTCTTCCAGCCATTTTTCAATACAGGATTATTTACACAAAAGATGGTATGTAACAACTGTTGAATACACAATTTGTAGCATATAACAGCATATATTCGATTAAACTAATAGGTAATTCGTTAATACATGGGTCACCTGCCCCATGAGATTGAGATGCGCCTGACTACAGCCTATAAACCCACTATGACGACCACCCCTCGCTCCTAGTCAGAACCCTGCACAAAATGGATCTAATAAGGCTAGGAAGCATATTAAAGCTCTTCCTGGTGTATTTCAATTGTAATTGAACAGGACATGGATAGTGCGGGGTTATTGTGTTGTTCATTTCCACGTGTGCATCTGCTGTAATGATTTTAATTGATGTATTGGCTTTTAGTTTGTGGGGGAGGGGGGAAGCGAGGGGTCTTCTGGGATATCGTAAATGGCCATTGGTTGTGAGTGCTTGAGGTAAGGTCAACAACCAATTCACTTAGCGCATTTTGCCTGAAGACTGTCCAGGAATACACACGTTATGTTAGTAGTAGAGATATTACTGACACTGTCAGTAGTAAATCTCTTGGCTGTTGTTGTTGGAGTTTTACATCCTGGCAATATCTAAGATCATATCAGGACGGGTACCGACTTGTGACAGTGCACACTCATGGTGACTTTATAATGCCGCCTCACTGCATCGCAAATGTATAATTTTGCCCCACTAGGACTAGGAGGAGACCAGGCCACCAGCACCATGACCCGATATCACACTCGGTCACATTATCCTGACACTGAGCTAACCGGTCCTTGACCTATCCTAATAATGACAAGCGCCAGGCTTGGAAGCGACCAGTATCAATTTTTAAGTCATTGGTTTGACTCGACCAGTGTTTGAATCCATGGGTTCGAATCCCGGATCTACCAAAACGGGAGACGGACGCTCAACTCATTCGGCCATTTCCTGTGGTCTGGTTATGTTAGTAGTGAAGGCACATGTTGTACTAGTTAGCATCTGTGGAAATGAGAGTAATGGTAATGTATTACTAATGGTACTAGTAGTGATATGAATAGCTGTGATGCGCGAAAAGGAAGAAGCAAGGCGGGGGTGGGAAAAAGAGGCGTTTATTGATGGCGCCTCTGGCAACAGAGGGGTTAGACAAGGGTACATAGCAACAGTGGAAAACAAGGAAGTAAGGACAAGTAAGGTTCCTGAGGAGCAGAAACAGGGTAAATACAGCAGGGGCTCATGAGGAGCAGTGTCCGAGGTAAAAGAGTTCTGGTGAGGGGGGGGGGGGGCCGAGGAGCCCTCCACCATGAAGGAGAAGAGAGGAGAGGAAGAAGAGTTGGGTGGGTGGGTGGAGGAAAAAGGCAGAGCGTGGAGGCGGCTGGAAGGCGAATGACTGAGGGAGGCCGGCGGGCGGCCTTATAAGGGAGGGCAGGAGGGCGGATGACAGGTGAGGTGCGAAAGCAAGGCGGGGGGAGGGGGGAGGAAGAAAGCTGAGAGGCGGACGTCGCGCGAGGTGAGAATGCTGCGCGACGACCGGGGAGGGGGGGGGGGAGGGTCTCTTCCTCTCCTCGCATCAAGCGCAATGCTTCGCATTACGACCAATTATACTGATAGCTGTAATTATAGTAGTAATAAATAGCCTCATTGTCATCATTGTATTCGTCATCCTTATCATCACCATTATTATTATGACTTAAAAAGTTATACTTGTTGCTTCATAGCCAAGCGCTCGGCGTTACTAGCATAGGGAAGGGACTGGTTGGCTCAGTGTCAGGATAATGTGACTCGGTGGGATATCAGGTCATGGTGCTGAGAGGCTGAACTCTCAGTGGGATAGCACTATAAAGTCACCATGAGTGTGCACTGTCACAAGTCAGTAGGTCATCATCTTTTTGTCATTGTTAGTCTGTGCCATTTTTAATGTTTCCAGGAATTGTGCAAGCTTGTGGATGTACTATTATCAACTAGTGTGATGTTTCTATTTTGTTAAACTACATGTAATTTTAAACAGGTGTCTGCTATCTGACTCTTATATTAATTCTTGAACATTACTTGCATGAACATGCTATTTTGAGCCACTATCTTATTTTACACTACATGATGTTATATTGTTGCTCTCATACCCTGTCAGGGGGTCGATGGAGTAAAAATAAAATCATTGTTTCTTGTCATTGTCAATGTCAGTACCATGAGTGTGCACTGTCACAAGTCAGTACCCGTCCTGATATGACCTTAGATGGTGCCAGAATGTAAAACTCCAATAACCAACCAACCAACCAGTGCACTATGTTGATAAATAAGAGAACAATTATGTTAACCTTAAATGTTGTCAGGAGATAAAACTCCAACAAAGAACCAACCAAACATCACCATTATTATTGCTTAAGAAAAAGCACCAAGTTTTCCCCCTGTTGGCCATTCAAACAGATATAGCCCAGAAGTAGGCGCAGTGCATCTGCTATTGAATTGGCCAATGGCTTAAAAATTGATACTTGTCGCTTCCTAGCCTGGCGCTTGGCATTATTAGGATAGGGCAAGGACTGGTTGGCTCAGTGTCAGGATAATGTGACCGAATAGGATATCAGGTCATGGTGCTGGCGGCCTGGTCTTCCAGTGGGGCAGCACTAAAAATTCACCATGAGTGCGCACTCTCGGTACCCATCCTGATATGACCCTAGATTGTTGTTGTTGTTGTTGAAGATTTATACTGTCTATCATGGATAAGCCTGAATAGGCTTGGTTTCACCATTAGACAGTTTGTCGATAGAAAGCCCGAGCCTACAATTTTACCGACCCAAGGGATTTTTAACCTCCCACACCACATAGACATGGTATGAGAGCAACTGGCCTTTGATGTTGATGTAAGTTATACACAGCAGTGGAAATCCAAATTGGCAGAGATGGGGGCATGGGGAATCGAACCCCCGACCTTCAGGTTAGGAGTCCGACCTAGAAAAAAGTCAGGCACTCTAACCACTCCACCACAGAGAACACGCACAGATGTTGCTAGGACGTAAAACAACAACAAAGCTATCGAATTGGAATGCCATGTCATATTGTGAGAGGTGGAGTGCTGCTGCAGATACTGGGTTAATTGGTTATGGAATGGAGCTCTGGCTCCAGAGATGGGGCTGGTAGATCTGTAGCATGCAGACTGGTGGTAGCGGGAGTTGCTTTGAAAAAAAAGAAGGCATTTTAATTATCTACAGCAGTGTGAGTTATATGTAATATGGGGCATGGGGGAATGTTCTGCTCCACTGTTCTATATATAGTAAAGCCTCTCTAAATCGACCGACCATTGGACCGACTTTAAATGGTCCAATTCGGGAGGTGGGAGGTTTAGGGAGTTTTTTTAAATTGTTATAATGGTATTGCATGGGCGATCGTTTGGGACCCAAATAAAGCGGTAGATATATAGGGGAGTGGTCGATCTGTGGAGTTCGTCGGTTAGTGAGGTTTTACTCTGTGTATGTGTGTATATATATATATATACAGTATAACCCCGTTAAACCAAACTTGAAGGGACCCCAGAAATTTGTTTCGATTCACCGATCATTTGTTTAACCAAGCTTTGGCTTTGGCTTTGACTTGGCTTTGCCAAAAACGTGGGTGCATTATGAATGTGTCTACATACAATGTATGTAGACAGTTTGATTATTGTTTTTTAAAATTTATTTACACTATAACCCCATTAAACCAAGCTCAGTTAAACCAAACGGTTGGTTAATCCAAACTGTTTTTGGCGGCCCAGCAAAATACTACCATGCATCATATAAAAAGGTCTCAGATGACCTTATAACCACATGAAAGTTTGGTTTAACCGTACAGGAAGTGGCCTGGGCCCGACAATTTTGTTTGGATTAACCGATCCTTTGGATTAACTGACTTTGGTTTAACCAACTTTTTTATATGGTAAATGGTAGTATTTTGCCTGGCCGCCAGAAAAGTTTGGATTAACCGAGGCAAGAAAGAAAGATAGAAGGAAAGAAAGAAGGATGGCAAGAAAGAAAGAAGGATGGAAAGAAAGAAAGAACGAAAAGCGAAGGAGGAAAGAAAGATAGAAGGAAAGAAAGAAGGATGGAAAGAAAGAAATGAAGGAAGGAGGAAAGAAAGATAGAATGAATGAAAGAAGGATGGAAAGAAAGAAGGATGGAAAGAAAGACAGAAATAAAGGAAGGAGGAAAGAAAGAAAGATCGAAGGAAAGAAAGAAGGATGGAAAGAAAGAAAGTCAGAAATAAAGGAAGGGGGAAAGGAAGAAAGATAGAAGGAAAGAGAGAAGGATGGAGAGAAAGAAAGAAAGACAGAAATATAGGAAGGACAGAAAGAAGAAAGAAAGAAAGAAATAAAGGAAGGAAAGAAAGAAAGAAAGAAAGAAAGATGGAAAGAAGTAAAGGAAGAGGGGGAAGAAAGAAAGATAGATGGAAAGATGGATGGAAAGAAAGATAGGACAGATGGATGGAAAGAAACACAGAAAGGAAGGCAGGAAGGAAGGAAGGAAGGAAGGAAGGAAGGAAGGAAGGAAGGAAGGAAGGAAGGAAGGAAGGAATGGAGGGGGAAAAAAACATTAAAATAAAATGGCGATAGCTGACCAGTAGATGCTGCTACTACCCGGTATAAAGTATACATTGATATACAACAGCCACACACTGCCTTGTCTCCTGGACCAGGGGACCATTGGACCAGTACCAGCTACACAACTCCCTACTACCTCGGCTGGCCAGCAAGCCACCAGCACAACGCCCTGACACGATGGACAATGGTGATAAGGGCGGATAGCCGACCGGCACCCGGTGAATAAAACACCCGAGCCGATGCATATTCATGGTCCGGGGCCTCCATTGTGGGACGCGGAGAGGAGGGCCCGGTGTGATGGATAATGAAGATGGGGTGGGGGGGGGGGTGTCAGAGTGGAGGGTGGAACGAAAGCACCGCTTGAAGACAGCGCGAATTAAAGTAAGTCCCGCTACTTGAAAAACTAAATTATGTTTTGTTTTTTTGTTTTCTCTGGGTTTGACGTCCTAGTAACGTCTAAGATCATATCGGGATGTTTACAGACTTGTGACAGCATGCAGATATATCGACTTTATAATGCTGTCCCACTGGTTTGGTGGGTTGGTTGTTGGAGTTTTATGTCTTGGCAACATGTGAAGTCATATCAGGATAGGTACCGACTTTTGACAGTGCGCACTCATGGCGACTTTATAGTACTGTCCCACTGGGACACTAGGGAAGAAGTGCAATGACCTGATGTGCGACTCAGTCATGTTGTATTGATATGGAGCTAACCAGTCGTTGCCCCATCCTGACATGATCTTAGATATTCCTATGAATTAAGACCTCAACAACCAATCATAGTGTGTCACAAGCCGGTAATGCATCCCCACATGACCTTAGATGGTGCCAGGACCTAAAACCCCAACACAAAAGTGTACTGTGTCACAAGCTGGAAACCCACCCAAACATAACCTTAGATGGTGCTTGGACCTGAAACCCTAATAAAAAAGCATACCGTGTCAGAAGCATGTAACCCATCCTGACATGACCTCAAATGTTGCTAGGACCTCAAATCCCAACAAACAAGCCACTGTGACACAACCTGATAGCCCATCCGGACATAGCCTTAGATGGTGCTAGGATTTACAACCCCAGCAAAAAAGCATGCTGTGTCACAAGACAGTAGCCTACCCTGACATGACCTTAGATGTAGCTAAAAGTAAAACCCCAACAAAGAACAGTACTGTGTAACAAACAAGTCAGTAACGCAGCTGGACCTTTGATGTTGCTAGAACCTAAAGCCCCAATCAAAAAAGCATGCTGGGTCACAAGTCAGTAGCCCATTCGGACATGACCTGAGATATAGCCAGGACCTAAAACCCCAACAAAGAAGCGTAGAGTGTCACAAGCCAGTAACACATCCGGACATAACCTTAGACATTGCTAGGGCATGAACCGCCAACAAGCAGTTGTGTGATGTGAGCGGTGGCTGAAGCCTAGCTGTCCTGGGGTGGCTTTTCTTGGTTCCGGTTCCGGTAGTCTTTGGCTGGTGGGGGGGAGGGTTGTTGTTTTCGGGGCATTGTTGATGGCAGAAGGCGCTAAAGCGACAAGCATAACTTGCAGTGAGCTAGCCATTCACCGCCCTAAAGCCAGCCTGCTGCTGAGCAGGTGACAGTGATCGAGAGAACAGCCTCATTTTGGTGAACAAAGGTTGTGACATTCTGCGCTTCGTTGGCTGGTTGGTTGTTGGAGATTTGTATCCTGCCAACATCTATGGTCATGTCAGGACGGTTACTGAGTTGTGACAGTGTGAACTTGTGGCATCTTTATAGTGCTGTCCCAATGGGATACTGCCTATCATGGATAAGTCTGAATAGACTTGTTTTCACCATTAGATGGTTTGTCGATAGAAAGCCTGAGTCTACACTTTTACCGACCCAAGGGATTTTTAACCTCCCACACCAGATAGACTTGGTATGAGAGCAACTGGCCTTTGATGACGCTGTAAGTTATACACAGCGGGGGAAATCCAAATTGGCAGAGGTGGGAGGCACAGGGAATCAAACCACCAACCTTCAGATTAGGAGTGCAAACTAGAAAAAAGTCAGACACCCTAACCACTCCACCACAGACAACACCACCATTCTGTGCGTGCCCTAAGTAAGCTAGATTTAACCTAGAAAGAAAGAAAGAAAGAAAGAAAGAAAGAAAGAAAGAAAGAAGGAAATAAAGAAATAAGTTAAGAAAATACGGGAAGTCTTCCTTTCGCTAATTGGAAACCTGATTGGAATATATGAAGTTGGTTGGTTGTTGGAGTTTTATGTCCTGGCAACATCTAAGGTATTATCAGGATGGGTACCGACTTGTGACAGTACACACTCATGTCGAGTTTATAGTGCTACCCCACTGGGAAATCAGGCCAGTTGCACCATGACCCAATACTCCCACCCAGTCACATCATCCTTACACTGAGCTAACCAGTCTTTGCCCTATCCTATTAATGCTGAGCGCCTGGCTTGGGAGCGACAAGTATAAATTGTTAAGTCATTGTTTTGACTCGACAAGGTTTTGAACCCATGAACCCATGGATTGGGATACCCCGATTTCCGAAAACGGGAGACAAACACTCAACTCATCCGGCCATCCCTTCTGGTCTACTTGGAAAGAAGGAAAGATAGAAAGAAAGAAAAAGAAAGAAAGAAAATAGGGGAAGTGTTCATTTAATGAAAGAAAAAGGAAACCTGATTGCAATATATATATATATATATATTTTACCTCGGTAAACAGCCTCAGGCTAGCCTCAGGCTAGGGAGAGGTAAGCACGTCCGGTACCAGCAATTAGCATATACAACTCACGACTGGATAACGTGTCGTTGGGTTGCTCCGGCAAAATTAGTCTACATACAAGCAAATACGCAGTAAGTATAATAAAAACTGTGGTTAGCTTAATTATGATGCATTAGAGCATCAATATGGAAAGTTTAGACTTTCGTTGGTCCAATTTGGACGAGTTATTTGGTTATAAACAACCAAGGATAGAACACTCGAGTGGGTTTCGCGAAGGAACCAAACCGGTCATTAGCGGTTATGTCAACACCCGGGTCACCGTGTGACTATGGGTAGAGATGTGGGTTTCGCCCTATCTCATGTGGAAATTCTCTCGTACTCTAATAGAGAGTAATGTTGGAGATGCTCCTGGGTTTCTTTTATAGACTCCCCTAGACAAAACTTTTTCAGGCGTTTCTCCGAGTTTCGTAGCATTTTCTCCAACTTGTTGACGTAGTAGTCACAGGTGGGAGAAGTGTGCGGAACAGAGGGATGGGCGGGCCGATACACTGGTCCCGACCCCGCGTAAGGTTTGGGCTTGACCCACAACCCACGCACAAATTTAGCTTATTACGCCTGTGTTATAACGGTATAAACACGTTCTTTAACACCAATAGATGTCCAAATGAGTTTGAAACAACCATATTGTGACATATATATATACCGGGACTGACCAAAAATGTTTGTTCAGTTCCCGATGGCCACGAAGCGGAGTAAGCGCGGTGCAGCAGCAGCCGAGGGGCGTGTTCCGAGTGGAGTGGACGAGGAGTACGACTCTTCACCCGTGTTGTCGGCAGGGCCGTCGACACAGCCCCGGGCGCATATCCTCTCCGACCCGGACGAGGACGCAGTGCCTGATGTGCCTGCGCCTCCAGATTGGGAGGCTCGCTTTGCAAGATTGGAAAGCCACATCTTGACTGCCAAATCGCCTGTGTCTCGGAAGCGGCGTAGGCCGAGTGTCCAAGAGGATTCGTTTGAGGATTTCTTGGACACAGACTCGGCGGTGGAGCTTAAGGCTCCTCCTCCTCCTTCTCCTAAACGGAGGAAGAAGAAGAAACAGGTGATTTCTTCGGGTGATGAATTCACCAAGGAGCGGGCAGAGTCTGGTTTGCGCAAAAAGCGGAAGACTAAGTCCAAAAAGAAGAAGAGGAAGAGGAAATATTCTTCTTCTGAGTCGTCCACTGAGTCTACTTCTACGGAATCAGACTCAGACACCGTATATGAAGGGGTCTATGCGGACATTGGCACTAAAGTGGCTAAGAAGGTGGAGAAGCCAAAGGCTAAGCGGGTTAAAACCACTACGCTTATGCGCGAGACCGTGAATGGTCATTTTCGCACGTTCAAACCGGCGGAGGTTATCTCCAAGTTAGGAGATGAGTTAACAGGCATAAAGGGTGTTCCCAACTCCATCATTAAAGAAATGGATCGGGATGTCAATATGACGGATGACCGTAAGAAGTTTGAGGATGTGTTGCACACAGTGCATAAGGCAGTGTTGGCTACCCTAACAGCTATTGTTCCTGTGGCTAATAGGATGCAGAGTGAAAATAAGTTCTCGTCTTTGGCTAAGACAATGGACAAAGGCATTGCAGTGTTAGCGGCGGCAGGTAATTACCTGTCGTATCGAAGATATGAAAATGTCTTCAAGTCAGTTTGCACAGATGCTGGCAAGGAAGTGGCTCGCTCTAAGAAGGTTACCGATAATGAGGGGAAGGAGTTTACGCTTTATCTTGCTCCAGAGCCGATTAAAGGGAAACCCTTAGATAACACCAAGATGTTTGGCGGTCAACTACAATACCTCTATAAAGAGGTAGAGACTGCAGCCAAGAGTGGCAAAAACATGGATGGCAAGAAGAAACAGA
>JASIRB010004120.1:132469-170623 GCA_030323885.1 Branchipolynoe longqiensis | reverse complement strand
CCAGGGGCGGGGGAGGTGGCAACACCGGGAGGGGGAGGGTCTCTTCCTCTCCTCGCATCAAACGTAATGCTTCGCATTACGACCAATCCGGCCTGGTCCGGCCTGGTCCGGGGGTGATCCGGCTATTCCGGGGGTGGTCTGGGGTGGACTGGGACTGTCCGGGGGTGGTCCGGGGTCATTTTGAGCCACAGTTTGACCCGGACCATCCCCGGACCATCCCCGGACTGTCCCGGACTACCTCCGGCCTAGCCACGGACCACTCCCGGACAGCCGGGGGTGGTCCGGGATAGTCTGGGGGTGGTCCGGGATAGTCCGGGGGTGGTCCGGGGCAGTCCGGGGGTGGTCCGGCCTCATCCGGGTTAGTCAGGGGCCGGTCCAGCCCAGTCTGGGCTCGTCCGGGGCTGTTCCGGGGGCAGTCCGGGGGTGGTGTGGGGTGGTCCGGGGTGGTCCGGCCTTTGGTCTGGGGCTCGTTCGGGGCTCATCCGAAAAAGTGTGACTGCGAGGCAAAAATCGACGAAAACAGTGATTTTATCGGTGGCGGTGCGGGACAGTCCGGGCCGTTGGTCCATGGGTGGTCCGGCTCAAAATCCGGGGCTCATCTGACTATGTGTGACTGGGGCTTTACTGGCGAGCCAGCGACCCAAGTGAACTTTCCACCCACCCACCAACCCGCCGCCTTCTGATATTGCTTGACACTGTTCTTCTCTTACTTTTCTTGCGTATTATCATTCGTCTTAGGGCTTACAAGCCTTGGATTTCGGCCATACTTTTCAGTAAAGTGTCTATTTACCTGCATTACCACCTTCTCGTTCATTCACAGAATCAACCTAATGTATTCTTGGCAGAAACTCAAATCCATTGAAATATGCTCCTTTAAATGAATGGCAAGTGCAAAGGTGATGACTCTGGGATTAGACACTGAGGCCTACTACGCCATTTTAAAGTTTCTCTCCTATTTGCGTATCAGGTTCCTGGGAGCTCTATAATACTTAATAGGCAGATGGAGGAAACAGAGACTGTATTGCTATGTGTTCGCTGTTAAAAATTGCCACAGTGAACAAAGTTGTTCAATAATGGCTGTACACCAACCAAAATTACAAGGTTGTGTAACTGTGTTAACTGTGGTAGGTTTTAGTGTCGAATCAAACTTCAAAGCCCTCCTTAAGTGACATACATGCACCCCATACACTATGTCCTGTGACCTCGCCGTAGAATAAGTGGCCGTGACCCAGAAACTAGCAGTGAAATGACCCAATTAGGAAGCGAGACAGACATGAGACAGGCATAACCTATAAGTCTAGACTCGACAAAATCACCATTGTTTAGAGTTGCATAGTCCGATGCTTTTGAGTTTCTGAAATTTTCTGAGATAAATACATTAGGTTGATCGTTAATATGTACCTCACTTTAGCTTGAAGTAACTTTTATTTTAAGTGGCTAACCTTTGAGATATTTGAAGTGGAACCATGCAAAATTAATGTTGGCAAGCTTGTCAAAACTCTGACCCCATAGGCTTTTGCAGTAAGAGGTTCTATTCAATTGCCTCAGTAGTCACTTCTATTTGGCTACAAATGTTTAATAAGTGCACCAGTATCTAAGTTAGATATGTAGAATCAAATTTAGATAATTGTTTTGGTTTTCAAAATTTGATATTTGATCGGACCATGCAGCTTTAAAGCCATCTAACTCTCACCACCACCACACACATACACATCCAGGCAATCACAACAGCCCCTAACACCCCAAGCTGTAAATAGACACAACCCCAGATACTAACCCACGCACTGCTACTGCACATATACTCTCTCCAATCACACAGCATAACGGCTCAGTTTGTATTGTGTCAGCAGCTCGGTGCGCTACGTGATAATGGCTCAGTCTGTATTGTGTGAGCACCTCGGTACACTACATGATAACAGCTCAGTCTGCATTGTGTGAGCAGCTCAGTGTGCTATGTGATAATGGCTCAGTCTGTATTGTGTGAGCACCTCGGTGCATTATGTGATAACGCCTCAGTCTGTATTGTGTGAGCAGCTTGGGGTGTTACCTGATAATGGCTCAGTCTGTATTGCGTGAGCAGCTCAGCGTGTTATCTAATAACGGCTCAGTCTGTACTATATGAGCAGCTGAGTGTGTTACGTGATAATGCCTCAGTCTGTATTGTGTGAGCAGCTCGGTACACTATATGAAAACGGCTCAGTCTGCATTTTGTGACCCGCTCAGTGCGTTAATTGATAATGGCTCAGTCTGTATTGTGTGAGCAGCTCAGCGCATTATGTGATTACGCCTCAGTCTGTATTGTGTAAGCAGCTCAGCATGCTACATGATAATGGCTCAGTTTGTATTGTGTGAGCAGCTCAGTGCGCTACCTGATAACTGCTCAGTCTGTATTGTGTGAGCAGCTTGGTGTGTTACATGATAATGGCTCAGTCTGTATTGTGTTAGCAGCTCGGTGCATTACATGATAATGGCTCAGTCTGTATTGTGTGAGCAGCTCAGTGTGTTACATGATGATGCCTCAGTCTGTATTGTGTGAGCAGCTCAGAGTGTTACATGATAACGGCTCAGTCTGTATTGTGTGAGCAGCTCAGTGCATTATGTGATAACGGCTCAGTCTGTATTGTGTGAGCAGCTCTGTGCATTACATGATAACGGCTCAGTCTGTATTGTGTGAGCAGCTCAGTGCGTTACATGATAACGGCTCAGTCTGTATTGTGTGAGCAGCTCAGTGTGTTACATGATGATGCCTCAGTCTGTATTGTGTGAGCAGCTCAGAGTGTTACATGATAACGGCTCAGTCTGTATTGTGTGAGCAGCTCGGTGCATTATGTGAGAACGGCTCAGTCTGTATTGTGTGAGCAGCTCTGTGCATTACATGATAACGGCTCAGTCTGTATTGTGTGAGCAGCTCAGTGCGTTACATGATAACGGCTCAGTCTGTATTGTGTGAGCAGCTATGTGTTACATGATGATGCCTCAGTCTGTATTGTGTGAGCAGCTCGGCATGGCTACATGATAATGGCTCAGTCTGTATTGTGTGAGCAGTCAGGGTTCTGTAACGGCTCAGTCTGTTTGTGTGGCAGCTCAGTCATTATGTGAAGGCAGTCTGTATTGTGTGAGCAGCTCGGTGCATTATGTGATAACGGCTCAGTCTGTATTGTGTGAGCAGCTCAGTGCATTACATGATAACGGCTCAGTCTGTATTGTGTGAGCAGCTCAGTGTGTTACATGATGACGCCTCAGTCTGTATTGTGTGAGCAGCTCAGAGTGTTATGTGATAACGGCTCAGTCTGTATTGTGTGAGCAGCTCGGTGCGTTATGTGATAACGGCTCAGTCTGTATTGTGTGAGCAGCTCAGTGCATTACGTGATAACGGCTCAGTCTGTATTGTGTGAGCAGCTATGTGCATTACATGATAACGGCTCAGTCTGTATTGCATGAGCAGCTCAGCATGTTATGTAAACATGGCTCAGTCTGTATTGTGTGAGCAGCTCAGCAGGCTACATGATAATGGCTCAGTCTGTATTGTGTGAGCAGCTCGGTGCATTATGTGATAACGGTTCAGTCTGTATTGTGTGAGCAGCTCGGCATGATATGTGATAACACTTCAGTCTGTATTGTGTGAGCAGCTCAGTGTGTTACACGATAACGGCTCAGTCTGTATTGTGTGAGCAGCTCAGTGTGTTACATGATGACGCCTCAGTCTGTATTGTGTGAGCAGCTCAGTGTGTTACATGATGATGCCTCAGTCTGTATTGTGTGAGCAGCTCAGTGTTACATGATAACGGCTCAGTCTGTATCGCATGAGCAGCTCAGCATGTTATGTAATAATGGCTCAGTCTGTATTGTGTGAGCAGCTCGGCATGCTACATGAAAACGGCTCAGTCTGCATTGTGTGAGCAGCTCAGCATGTTATGTGATACTGGCTCAGTCTGTATTGTGTGAGCAGCTCAGCAGGTTATGTGATATTGGCTCAGTCTGTATTGTGTGAGCAGCTCAGCAGGTTATGTGATAATGGCTCAATCTGTATTGTGTGAGCAGCTCGGCGCGTTGCTCGGGAGAAGTTCCCGGAAGGAGGCGGCCCTGTGAGGGTGTGGCGGAGGTCCAGCTGGGGCCTGTCAGGGATGCTGATGAGAAGTTCATCCATCAGGCCGGGTACAATGAGCAAATCAACATGGCCACACCGAGCTGCTCGAACAAAGATCCCAGGGCTACGCTGTGAGGACACAATTGTTGAACCAGGGGGAAGGAGGGGGCTGCAGTGTATTCATATTGTGGTGGTAACAGTGATATGCATGACTTACTGGTTAAAGACAATGGAGCAATACTGGCGGAATGCGTTGAATCGGCTATACTATAGATGGAACCCGAAGCAATGCAGTGCAATTACACGGTGAAGCTCTCCAGGGCCTTATTGTTATACACATCGCTGATACTAATCGTGACCAGACGGGATGGCCGAATGAGTTAGAGCATCCGTCTCCTGTGTTGGTAGATTGTGGGTTCGAACCCTGGTCGAGTCAAACCAATGACTTAAAAAATTGATACTTGTCGCTTCCTAGCCTGGCACTCGGCATTATTAGGATAGGTCAAGGACTGGTTGGCTCAGTGTCAGGATAATGTGACTGAGTGGGATATCAGGTCATGGTGCTGGTGGCCTGGTTTTCCAGTGGGGCAGCACTATAAAGTCACCATCAGTGCGTACTGTCACAAGTCAGTACCCGTCCTGATATGACCTGAGATGTTGCTACGACAAAACAACAACAAACAAACTACTAATCGTGTGTAGATATTTCAGGGAATATACACAAATGTATTCTGAAGAAGTTTCAAGAGCATTAAACTGAGTTAACTATATAGACATGTGACGCATGATGCATTATACGAGTATAAATAGTAGGGGTATTATTAATATTCTTCCATAGATGCCGTGGTGGAGTGCCCCCCCCCCCAGTTGTTGCTGGGGTAATGTATTCTATCCGGTTGCCCCCACTGGAGGAATATATTGTTAACTTAGTTTCATATATAGTATATATACATATATATCATAATATATATATATAAACATTTAATCAAAATGAAACTGCATATATCATGTAGATATGCGTCGGCAAGGAGTGCCCCCCGAGTTTCTGCTCGAGACTACATCAATTACCATCCACCGGACCGGGCGCGGTGGCCAAATCGGTAGAGCGCAGGCTTCCCTTGCGGAAGGTCGGGGGTTCAAATCCCGATTGAGGCAAACAAATGACTTACACAATTAACACTTGTTGCTACCTAGGCTGGAGCTCGGCATTACTGGGATAGGGCAAGGACTGGTTAGCTCAGTATCAGGATAATGTGACTGAGTGGGAAATTGGGTCGTGATTCCGGTGGGCAGGTATCCCAGTAGGGCGGCACTATGAAGTCACCAAACAGTGCGCACTGTCACAAATCAGCGTCCGTCCTGATTTCCAGGATGCAAAACTCAAACAGACAGACAAATAAACACCAAGTGGCATACCAGAGGTAATTGGAAGAGTCTGTGGGTTAAGGGGCTGTCACACTATGACATATATATATAGCCTTAGCGTATGCCGATGTATGTGATTTTCAACCAACACATCAGCGTACGTCATCATACGGTACGTATACGTTGGCCATATGTCGGGTACGTTCCGGGTACGTCGTTATATGTCGTCTTCGGCGCCGTGCATCGAGGCTCTGAAAAAATTGTGTGCATGATAAAAATGTCCAATGTGTGTCAACGTGTGCCTCATACATTGAATGTATGCTGCGTGTATGTTTGTGATACATCAGCGTATGTTGGGAGTACATTAGGGATACGTTGGTTGGAATATGTTGCTGCACGTTAGCCATACTTTCAGCCTGTTCGGAACGTGCAGTCTGCGTACAGTCCGTGTACTGCCAACGGATGCATAACGTACTCCTAACATACTTCGAATGTATACCTGCTGTATCTCCAGCGTACTTAATCCATACCCCGTACTTCTAGCGATGGAGTAACACACATAATGTTGGTCATCGTACTGTGAGCATATGCAAGCATTTTGCGAAGGTTTTGCGAGGCACATGAACGCTCTCATACGCTAGCTATGGGTCAGAGATACGTTCTGCATACGTTACATATGTTGTGTGTACGTTGTGTATTACCGTAATAATCATAGTGAATTCTCAAATCCTGAAAATTTATTCCAGACTACTAATCTAGGTACTCTCTTCATACTCGACGTACTCACAACGAAAAAAGTGAATGCGAATAGGCAACACAGTTCTTCTATTCGGCGATGGATAACTTTTCACGGGTATATGGTAACATCAATAAGTAATCGGACATGTGGAACGAGAGTCTATTTCTTATCAGGTGTCGATGGCAACACACGCGAAGCAATTTATTCAGCTTGACTGAAGCTGTATTTACAGACAATTCGCTGCGGCGCGAAGCGAAATTGGACAAAACATGATGGACATGAAGCTTTTGTCATGCATGTGATTATTTGTGTTGTGGTTCACAAAAGATAAGCGTGGGCCTTCATCGGTAGGAACTTTGCTAAAGTTTAATCCATATGTTTATATTCTAATAAAAGCATAACTAAATACCTATGATACTTAGAAACATGAATTAACTTAACTACGATATCTAGAGAATCTAGTCTATGTTAGTATATGTATTACAAAACATATAAATAAATATAAAATTATGGAATAATACTTATTAAATTAACTTTTTAAAACCCTTTTATTTTCTATAAGAGATTTATTCTATATATTGATATTACTTAATAATATGATATATATTATAAAAAGATTATTTATTTAAAAATAAAAACAAATAATGTTCTTGAAGAATCTTATAGATGAAAACCAAAGCAGAGAGTAAATACTTGCAGACAACAATTATGAACTATAAGAGAATGACAGTCTGATCTCTATGATCTGGGCCAGAACTGATCTTTCTGTATCCCCATGTTCAGGACAGATAGACTGGGTTTGCTTTGTTCAATTGTTAGGTCGAATGTATTGTTACTCTTGTGGACGTTCAATTCTATATAGAATAAACTCTTCAAAAATATTCCGCTAAGCAAAAAACATTAGTTGATGCCTGGGGGGTATCGGATATACCATTGGCATAGGAAATGCTTAAGGCATGGAGATCTTTTTCATTTGTTCCAAGATGATCTACAAGATTCTTCCTTTTTTTACCTATGGTTTGCTGAGCGAGACATGATATGCTTTCTACTGCTTATCAAGTAGAGAAGATGCCTGGGGAGGTACAAGTAATGCCTAGGGTAATGAATGAACTAAATCGAAGCGACTGTTCTTTGGGAGGTCAGGTGAGATGAGCATAGGGATTTCCTATTATTTGTTATCCCCTGCCGCTGAAAAGTTCGACGAACCCGACGTACTGGCAAATTTTGTAACATTGAGCACCCGCTAACGCCGTACGTCATAGTGTGACAGCCCCTTTATCAAAGTACCAAGAAGCTGAACCGGGGTCCCAGTTTTGCACAGTCCTGTGACAATGTGAGGTCTGCGCATGAGCACTCCTCACACGCTGTAGTGGCACCGTTGAAGCCACTTGTTTGCACTAGTGCTGTGTCTATTGACTCCCAGTTTTTCCTGGTGTACAAATATTAGCCGACGAAATCACATTAGCGCATGAAGCATCCACCACTAGCGAGGAGCAGCTCATGAAGGCCGACGGTGTAGTAAGGGCTATTATGTGAGAATGAAAGTCCTCTCTGAGAAACCTATTTAAAGATGCATAGTCCGATGTTTTTTGAGTCTGGGTCATTTTCTGAGATTAATTAGGATGATTATTATAGTCTATCTCACTTTAGTTTGAAGGAACCTTTATTTTAAAGGACTATTTTTGTAAATAGATATTTGAAGTGCAAACATGCTAAATTAATTTTGGCAAGCACACCAAAGCTTTGACATCATAGACGGGATGGCCAAATGAGTTAGAACGTCCGTCTCCCGTGTTGGTAGATCATGGGATCATCGATTCAAACCCTGGTCGAGTCAAACCAATGACTTAAAAATTGATACTTGTCGGTTCCTAGCCAGGCGCTCGGCATTATTAGGATAGGGCAAGAAGCAGTGGAATGAGGAAGACCAATTGTCTGCTTAAAGAACTAATGTACCAACAAAAACAGAAAAAGACTTCAGCAGTAACATGCTCTATTAACTTGATTTGGCATTCCCTTCTATATGGCAACAAATGCTTGATAAGTATAACAGTATCCAAGTGAGATATGTGAAATGAAATCTAGATAAGTCTTTTGGTTTGGAAAATGTGATGCTTTAATCGGACTATGCAGCTTTAAAAGAACGGGAATAGGAGGGGAAACTGACTTTCGGAAATTTTCCTATTATTTTCTTCTAGTGGTAATCCCATGAGGATGAGCTATGAGTGCTTTTTTTTGGAGGGGGCCGCAGGGGGGGGGGGGTCGCATAATACCCCTGTCACACTATCACCTAACGGGCCAGCAAGTGGGGAATGTCGAAATCACTTATTTAGGTCGAGATACGTTGAAATTCTCGTCATTGCAGGGCCAATTTGGATCTCAGTGCAACACAGTGGACGTAGTTGTGACATGTGTCAACGAGATGGAACGTAAAAAAAAAGGCCCACCGTAAGGCTAACGAGCCTCCAGCCTGCGCAGCATCAGCTTACATTAGACTAACGTTAGACAGATGTCACAGACACATTAGACCTACGTCGAGATACGTTAACTGCATGTTGGCAGCACGCCGGCTGCACGTTCCTCCTGGCTGTCGGTCAGTCTAACCTAAGTTGGCGTAGCTCAAGATAGACTGATGTGGGCTTAACAAACATCTAACATATCTTGCCATAAGCCTAACGTGAGCGCAACATAAGCCCAACATAACCCAACGTAAATGCTGGTACGTCGAGCTACGTAGAAAATTATGGGTATGTCCAAAACCTTGATGTGTGTCACCGTATCTCAACATAACTCGGCATATCTCGACATACCTCGATGTAGGCTTAACAAACGTGTAATATATCTTGATGTTCCATGACGTATCTCGATGTAATGGCCAAATTTCACCTACGTCGGCTTATGCTAGCGCATTACGTCGTAGTGTGACAGCCCCATAAATACCCCCACCCCTAAAAATAAATATAGGCGGGAATCTCATCACTGTGACTATTTGACCAGCTCTTGGGTGTGGAATAGCCGTGTAAGGGTGTTGAAGGACTGCGGGAAATGCGGCCTGCTTAAAGATTGATTGAACTCTTGTCAGTTGTCGCATCAATAAAAGAAAACAACAAAAAACAACAACAAAAACAGTTCTCGCCATGAATATGGCCTATGCTGCCGACGCGGTGTAAAGCAATCAATCACTAAATCAAAAAGTATCAATAGGTTCAGTGTTGTTTGTATACCTCAGGAACAGGACATGTGTTATCAGCACATTGTGTTCATATGTCAGCCCTATCGACATGGCAACGTAGGTGTTTTTGGGTGTGGTGTGTGGGGTGTGTGTGTGGGGGTTTGGGGTGTTTGGTGGGTGTGTTTTGGGTTTGTGGGGGGTGTGGGTTGGGTTGTTGTGTGTTTGGTTTGGGGTTTTGTGGGGTGTTTGTGTTTGTGTTGGGTTTGTGTTTTTTTGTGTGGTGTTTGTTGTTGTGGGGTGGGGTTGTGTTGTTTTGTTGGGTTTTGGGGTGTTGGGGGTTTTGTTTGGTGTGTTGGGTGTGGGTTGGGGGTGTTGGGGTTGGTGGTGTGGGTTTAGATCAGCTCATGAGTGGTGAGTTAACGCGGCCTAGTCTGATCAAAGTATAACATTGTTGTCCTGGAACCCACTCGCATGCTTCTACGGAAAGCACCTCATAAGTATTCTAAACCTCCGTTGTGTGTGTGATGTGCGTGCGTGTGTACACTGGTGTATGCGTGTGTGTGCTTGTGCGTGTAAATGAATAGATTTTTGTCCAGGTTCAGGCCGGACGTGGTTACTTAGATACGGAACATTTTTTCCCCCAGATTTGTTCCAGGGACCCTCATATTATCCATCATAATTACATCACCGCAGTGACATGTAGTACCTCCCCCCCCGCCCCCCCAACTACCCCACCCCCTCCACGCGCACACCCGAACTACCTTCTTCCTAACACTTCTCTGGTGAATTCAGACAACTTAGCCTGTCTGAAAAGAGTCCATTGACCTTCTTTTCATCCACCGAGACGCTAGTTTGCTTAGCAGACGACATTGTCCAAAGAAAGCGGCGGGAGGACAACGCGGCCCGTTGTGGGGGTTGTGTGTAGGGGCGTGTGTGTGTGTGTAGGGGGGGGGGGTGTAATAGCCGAGGTGCTGCGGTGGAGGGGTGGGTCAAATGGCGGTAGTTGCGGCGCCGGCTCGCACCTGCTGCTGCCAACTCTTTAACCCATGCATCAGTGGTGCACAATTGTCGTCTGCTCAAACTAAATGCCGTCTGTTCTTCAAGAATTTCACCCCCCCTCCCCCAACCAAAAGAAAAGTGCCTTTAATGGATCCCCACCCCCTTTGGCTACCACGCGCCTTAGCGACCGCAATGTTTACCTTAGCAACCGCAGACGAACGAACGCGCGCTGTGTCAGACGGTAGTGGCAACAGGCAACGTCTGCTGCGCGAAAGGTGTGACAAGCACCACTTTGCCGGAGTCACAGTTTGAAAGGGTACCTGGCTTAAAATGGGGGTTTTCGCAATGCACATGCATCAAAGTTGAAGGGCAAGCCTGAAATCTTTCTGGCTGGCTTTTCTGTCTCTGGAGGAGCTCAAGCAAGGATTCCTTCAGGATTCATTGTAGTGAATATCTTATGGTTGATAGTAATAGTATACATTATCCTCTGCACTAACAAGTTAACAAGCAATTAACAATTTATTAAACATGGGTACAATCCCAATCAGGCAGAAATGCATGTGCATGCGCATTGTGAAAAGCCCCGTTTTAAACCACCGGGTATCCTTTTAAACTGTGACACCGGGAAGCACGTGACCACTCTTCGGAGATATGCGCGCGGAACCCACTAACACATATGAAGATAGGGAATTCAAGGCTATTTCAATGCTTTTCAATGCTGTTTTTGATAGGAATTCAAAACTATTTTCATTTGGATTTCAGGGGAAACAAAATAATGGCGAACAAGTGTTTCAGACTATTTTAGATCAGTACAGACAGCTGAATAGAATTCAAGGCTTTTGAAGACTAATGACCAAAAATAGGTTAAATTCAAGGCTTTTTAAGGCCTTGAAATGGGGCAAATGAAGTTCAAGACTTTTCAAGACTCTCCAGGCCCCGTACAGACCCTACACTAAGCAACAACAACAAAAGCCCACCAAAATAGACCAGTTGTTTCACATCCAATATTACGATGGCAACACAGCTTTTCGCCCGATCCCCAGTTTTCGCCTCGAAGTTAAACTTTGATGGTTTTGAGTTTCTATCACTTTTTAAGATAAATGTAGTGGTGTGATTGTTATTATCGACCTCACTTTAGTTTGAAATAACTTTTATTTTAAATGACAAACTTTGGAAATATTTTAAGTGAAAACGCGCCAAATTAATTTTGACAAGCACTTCAGAATTATGACGCGATAGGTTTCAGCAGTAACAGGTTCTATTAACGTAGCTCAGTGTGACCTTATACGCAGCAACGAATGCCAAATAAGTGCATCAGTATCTATATGATCAAATCTAGAAAAGCGTCTTGGTTTTGAAAATGTGATGCTTAGGTCTGACTGTGCCTCTTTAAAGTGGTCTAGTCCCATGGTTCTGAGTTCCTGCCACAATTCTTCATAGGTAAATACAGTAAGCTGACCATTATAAACTACTTTACATTAGAGTTAACTTTGGAGAAAATTGAAGTGAAAAGGTGGAAAATATAAAGTTGGTGTGCACACCAAAAAGCTGGTCGTCAATGGTTTAAAGTTGCATAGTCCGATGGTTTTGAGTTTCTCTCATTTTTTTTAGATAAACATATTAGGTTGTTCATTATAATCTACCTTACTTTAGTTTGAAATAACTTTAATTTTAAATTGCTAACGTTTGAGATATGTGAATTGGAAACATGTTAAATTAATGTTGGCAAGCTTGCCAAAACTCTATCACCATAGGCTTCTGCAGTAACAGGTTCTATTAATTGACTCAGTATCCCGTTATATGTGATGGCAAATGTTTAATAAGTGCACCAGCATCTAAGTTAGATATCTAGAATCAAATCTAGATAATTGTTTTGGTTTTGAAAAGGTTATGTTTTCATCGGACTATGCAGCTTTAAACAACCTACAGTGGTGACAGGTTCTATTCAATTGACTCAATACACCTCCTGTGCCATTCACCCTGAATATAGCCTTTGCTGCTGACACATTATCTGATTATTAAAGCTGCATAGTCTGATGAAATATCAAATTTTCAAAACCAAACCTATCTAGATTTGATTTGACATATCTAAATTAGATACTGATGCACTTATTAAACATTTGTTTCTGTGTAGAAGGCAATACTGAGTCAATTTAACAGAACCTGTTACTGCAGAAGTCAATGGTGTCAGAGTTTTGGCAAGCTTGCCAAAACTAATTTTCCATGTTTGCACTAAAAATATCTCAAAAGTTTACCATTTAAAATAAAAGTAACTTTGAACTAATGTAAAGTAGATACTAGTGATCGATCTAATATATTTATCTCAGAAAAAATACAGAAATTCAAAACCATCGGACTATGCAAGTTTAAATCACTACAAATCAACCAATCAATCAATTAACCCTAAATGTGTAAGTAATGCACCGGTATCTAAGTTGGACATGTAGAATCAAATCTGGGCAAGTACAATATAATATAGATTATATATATAACCTCCTTTTATATATCGTTTTGAAAGTAAGCAGAGTGACAGTCGGCTCACGGTGTATAGGAGGCGGGGGAGGAGAGAATGCCCGCTCCACAGTAAATAACATGGATGTTAAGGTGGTTAGAGAGAAACATTAAGGGGCTGCCATTATTTATATCCACATAATAAATTATATAGTACATATATATATGTATATATATATATGTATATATATATATATATATATACACATATATATATATAAATCCTCCTGTGTGAGTAAGGTTTCCCGTGTCCGTTAGGGATGGGGTAGAACGATGGCGGCGCCACCGGTCGAGCATTACCAGTGGAAGTAATACTAATAGATAGAATAATCGGTTCAAATATAACAATAATCTCATATATGTACATCCAAAGTGTGGTAATAAAAAACACAGCGGAAGGACTATTTACACGACTTTACATGAGCTTGTGGAAATGACAAGTTATTTACACCAGAAAGAATAATGTCACAAAACAGCATGGTTACCAGTTAGGTGTCGTCTGCAGTAGCAACAAGACTGGACAAACACACCGCTAGCCGTACCAATACCAGCACATCTGGGCCTAGATAAAACATCACCCCGTACTTGTAGTAGGGGTGAAAAACAACCGTATATAAAAGGTGGCGAAGAATGTCAACATGGTGGGGAAATGAACTGAGCTAATAAATTCTTAATTTAAGAAGCAAAGTATATTCTCCACATTCATATTCATAATTTACCCGCTACTTCTGATATGAAAAATATGATAAAACATATACTTTAATGCACGTTAAAAGTGAAATCGACCCCGTTCTATCACCGCCATCTTGTCTTTTTGTATTCTATCCCATTCCACCAACTCTGTGCTGATATAAGTAGCCATTTGATACTGGAACCAATGATTCTACTTCCTGTTCCATACCAAAGCAGTTTTCGCTAGCTTTTATATAGGGTTGGTATTCAGCCCTGTACTGCAAGTATGGGGTGAATCTTTTATCTAGTCAGGGCTGCACACGCATTCCGCATTCTGCGTGTTGTTTCTGTTTCCATGGAAACTCAATTCTACAACAGCCATGGCATTCTGCTGGACTTATTCGACTATGGAAAAACTCCGAGATCAAATAATTGTTTGGTGGTTATTGGTTGTGTGCGAAGAGATTACTTTTTTTTTCCGCACATGCGCAACGATGCTCCTATTGTGGGGGGGGGGGGGGGGGGGGGTTATGGGGGGGGGGGGGGGGGGGACTGTGTGCTCGGCGTTCACGCTGTGTTTGTTGGGTTGACGGCTTGGGTATGCCAGTGGCATAAGTGTCTTTGTAGTGCGTGTATGTGTGTGCGTGTGTATGTACTGTGTTGTGCAATTCACCATGGATAGTTTGTGAGGGACTAGATAAAAGATTCACCCCATACTTGTAGTAGGGGTGAACGACAACGTGGTCTAAATACTGCATAAGCATATTCAGCGCTATACGGAGCGACCCAACCAGCCACGGTTGCGATCTAACCAGCCACGGTTGAACTCGTTTGAGCCCGTTTGAACTTGTTTCTGGTACAAAGGCGAGGGGACCAGGTTGGAAACTGAGCAATAATAGCTGAAAACTCCTGTGCCTCTGCCTGAGCAAATGAATGCCAGGGGACCAGGCTAGACCTCCACAGACTAGAGGTCTAGTCAAATATTATTTGACTAGTTTATTGTTCAGACATTATCACATATTTATGTATCTTTTGCACAGATTAAATTGTTTGAAGTATATTAAATTTATCTACATTGATTTCTGTTTAAATCACACAATATCACTACTTACTGAATGGGAAACTCATCCTGCAAGGGTATGCTCAATATGACACAGTGGTCAGCCGTTTTTGCTCCTTTCCTCGCTGTGGACTCTTCTCAAATACTGGCGAAAACTGCTTTAGTACGGAACCGGAAGTGGAACCCCTGGTTCCAGTATCAAATGGCTACTTATATTAGCACAGAATTGGTGAAATGGGAGAGAATGCAAATAGACAAGATGGCATTGATAGAAAGCTGTCGGTTTCACTTTTAAACTGAGTTAGAGTATATGTTTTATTATATATTTCAACTCAGAAGTAGCGGGAAAATTCTAAGATGCATGTGCAGAATATATTTTGCTTCTTAAATTAAGAATTTATCAGCTCAGTTCATTTCCCCAGCATGTGAAATTCTTCGTATAAGGTTGTTTTTCACCCCGATTACATGTACTGGGTGAATCTTTTATCTAGTGAGGGATGTGTGGTCTTGCGTCTGTGTGTAACCGCAAGTGTTGGTTATGACAGTGGGGTTGGTGTCCCCCTGGGATGGTGGTGGGGGTGGGGTGACGGTAGGAGGAGTTGTGTAGCGGGGGGGGGGGGGGGGGGTTTAAACGTCGGAATGTTGCGTAGTTGAATTATCATTGGATCAGAAAACTGCCAATTTGTGGTGCGTGTGGGTGCAAAAATACGATATGAACTAGGGCTATGAAATGAGATTGTTGCACAAAAACATTTTCCTTCGTACGTTATTTGATTAAAGTTGCATAGTCCAATGGTTTTGAATTTCTGTATTTTTTCTGAGATAAATATATTAGATCGATCACTAGTATCTAGTTTACATTAGTTCAAAATTACTTTTATTTTAAATGGTAAACTTTTGAGATATTTTGAGTGCAAACATGGAACATTAGTTTTGGCAAGCTTGCCAAAACTCTGACACCATAGACCTCTGCAGTAAAAGGTTCTGTTAAATTGACTCAGTATTGCCTTCTACAAAGAAACAAATGCTTAATAAGTGCATCAGTATCTAAGTTAGATATGTAAAATCAAATCTAGATAATTGGTTTGGCTTTGAAAATTTGATATTTCATTGGACTATGCAGCTTTAAGCAGGGGATATTTCAATCGTACACAATAATTATATTGGTCTTCCACATTCAACTGCCCCTTGCCCCATCCTAGTGATGCCAAATGTCAGGCTAAGTAGTGCCAAATATCAATTGGTTTGACTCCTGTTACAGTAGGATAATAGATAATAACTAACATAGAGAAGGGAACTGATGTGTGGTAGCGTCCTTGTTTATCTTCCCGCAATAGATTATAGAGCACATATAATTCACATATATATATAATTCATATCCTCTGGTGCGACTGACACTGGTCTACATACGGTGGAGGCGAGGATGGAAGGTGGAGCCACTGGTACAGTGTTGGTCTTACGGAGTATAACAAATAATAATAATAAGAATTAACCCTTACATATCTTTATACTCGCATAATTCTTTATACATTATATATTATATACATGTATATATATATGAATAAGAACTCTCTTACTAAAGAAGAAGACTGTCTCACCCACAGGTGGTGCCACTGTCAACAGCCCACGTCGCCAATATCCAGTATCGTTAAATAGGTTCTTCCCTCTCACGATAATTACATGCGGCATAAATGGTGTTATTTCATACAATTTCCAATGAAAATATATATGTGAGGTATTAAGGCTCAGTCACACCTTACCGGACTGGGGAAACGGATAGAAAACGGACACTGTCTGGTGAAATACGTCAATGTCCGTTTTATATTTGGTACGCATCCGGCATGTCCGTTCTCTGTCTGGTGGTGTCTGGTTGGAAGTTTTGAACATGCACAAAACTTGTACTGGACACGCCGGACTGACATGTATGGTTGGTGTCCGTTTAGTCCATTTCATGTCCGTTACCCATCCATTACGTCTCCGGTTTGCTTCCTGAATAGTCTGTTGATGGTGTTGGGGGAAGTCGGTCCGTCGGGTTTTTCGGTGCGTCCATGAACAGTCTCGTACATGTCCATTTGGTGTTTGGTCCATCCATTTGACATTCGGTTGTCATCCGGTTATCATCCAGTGGATATTCGTTAATGTACGTTCCTTGTCCGTTTAGCATCCATTTCATCCGGTGGCCGTTGCAACATTTCGACACATTTCGGTACATTTTGATACCGAACACCACCGGACTAGACAATTCTTAATCCAGTTTATGTCCATTGCTCAATCCCGTAAGGTGTGACAGGGACTTAATGAATCTATCAAAACAGGAGACGGACGCTGAACTCATTCTGCCATCTCGTCAGGTTGTACAGTAAGCAGTCTCACACAGCGCTGAACCAGACGGGATGGCCGAATGAGTTAAAGCGTCCGTGTCCCTTGTTGGTAAACCGTGGGATCGTGGGTTCGAACCCTGATCGAGTCAAACCAATGACTTAAAAATGTATACTTGTCGCTTCCTAGCCAGGTGCTCAGCATTATTAGGATAGCACAAGGACTGGTTCGCTCAGGGTCAGGATAATGTGACTGAGTGGGATATCGGGTCATGATGCTGGTGGCCTGGTCTCCCAGTGGGGCAACACTATAAAGTTGACATGAGTGTGCACTGTCACAACTTGGTAGCCGTCCTGATATGACCTTAGATGTTGCAGCACATATAACTCCAACAACCAACCATCCAACCACCTTACTGTGCAGTAGATGGGTTGGGATGGGGTCAGTGCACTGACTGAGCAGTGCAGGAAACTGGTAGCTTCGGTTATGATTGATATGTGAGCGGTGTGAACATCACAAACAATCAGAGACTGCCAGTAAGCCCCGGAACACAGACACGTGACTAGCCGAAATGAAATCCTATTAACAAACTATCACCAACCAAAAAACACCAACATAATTCAAGAAAACAAAATCCCACATCTGATGAAAATATACAATTTTTAGATAATATAAAATCACACTCAAATAAAAAGGCTGCCAGATGGAATTTTATAGTCTTTCCACTGTTGAATGAGAACACGTGAACTATAACCGGAAATTATGGACTAGCTGACGGTGTCCAGTTCCCGCAATGAAGCTCGTATATTCGATCCCTGTCAGAGTCAAAGCAAAACAATAAAACAGAAATTGACACTTATCCCTACTTCACCTGGTGCTGTGAATTAATAGAATACCACAATGAGTGAGTAGATCAGTATGAGGATACTGCGACTGGGTGGAATATCATATCACACATGATCCCAATGACAATATCGGTATCCCAGTGAAGCAACACTATAAAGTCACCAGGAGTGAGCAAGTCGGTAACCATTCGGCTATGGCTTCAGATGTTGCTAAGATAGGACAGGAAACAAAACATTTACTCACTTCCTGAAATCAGCCATTGAACGCCTACACTTTATCGCAGTGTAGTTGTCTGCTATGGAACAGTCCACCATTAGGACTGTCCTTAATAGTGTGCTGCAACCTACCAATACGTCTTATCAACATGGTTCAGCGCAGTCCAGACCACCACCTTGTTGTGCCAATACGTCTTATCGACATGGTTCAGCGCAGTCCAGACCACGACCTTGTTGTGCCAATACGTCTTATCGACATGGTTCAGCGCAGTCCAGACCACCACCTTGTTGTGCCAATATGTCTTATCGAGATGGTTCAACGCAGTCCAGACCACCACCTTGTGGTAGCTTGGCATGAAACTACCACAAGGTGGTGGTGTGGACTATGCTGAAGCATGTCGATAAGACGTATCGGCAGGTGGCAGTACACTAGGAAGGACAGTCCTAATGCTGGACTGTTCCATCCATGGCTAATAGCCACCCACCCTCCATTGGAGGTTACCTGCGAACCTGCTGGGCAGTGGCAGGTCATTTCTATTCTGGCCATGGCAGAATAAACCGTGAGGGAGGGGATGGCCCAGTGTTTGAAGCAACTTCGGCATTACCTACTGGACGCGGTGGCCGAATTGGTAGATCGCAGGCCTACCATGCAGGAGTTTGATTCCCGGTCCATTTAAACCAAGGACTTACAAATTTGATACTTGTCATTTCCTAGCTTGGCGCTCGGCATTAATAGGATAAGGCAAGGACTGGTTAGCACAGTGTCAGGATATAATGTGACTGAGTGGGATTGGGTCATGGTGATTGTGACCTGATTTCCGAGTGGGGCAGCACCATAAAGTCGGCAATGGACGGAGCGCACTGTAACAAGTCGGTACCCATCCTGATATGACCTTAGATGTTGCCAGGACGTAAAACTCCACCAACCAACCAACCAATCGGCATTACCTTATTATTCATTGATTGGGCTGCTAGACACGATCCACCACCAGGGACTGCGCCTGGCCCTTGGGGCCTTCCGCACCTCACCAGTTCAGAGCCTTTATGTCGAAGCCAATGAACCATCACTTAACAACAGGAGAATCAAACTGGCCATGCAATATGTAGTCAAGATAAAAACTAATGCATTGAATCCTGCACACAATTGTCTATTCGAGCAACATGACGAATCCAGGTATGAAGCCAGGCCAAATTACATCCGGCCACTGAGGCTCCGAATGAAACCTCATTTGGAGGCCTTGGGCGTGGATTTGGACGTGTTGGAGGATGCCAAAGTCCCAGAACATCCCCCGTGGTCGTTGAGAAAGCCATCGGTTATCCTCCGACTCACGGAACTGAGGAAGTCTGGGACACATCCACTCGAGTACCAAGGACTGCATGCAGAGATTCAAGGCCAGTTTGCAGACCACCTCTCCATATACACTGATGGTTCGAAAGACCAAAGCCGGGTAGCTGCTGCGGCAGTCTGCCGACGGGAAAAATTTGGTGTACGTTTGCCCGATCAGAGCTCGATTTTCACTGCAGAAGCCCGAGCACTCCTTCTCGCTTTGGAGTGTATCGAGGTATCCAACCACACTAACTATGTTATATACAGTGATTCGTTCTCTTGCCTCCTGGCTGTTGCTGGACTGAAAACGAATCACCCTATTCTAGCAACGGTCATTTATAAAATGAACCAACTGACAACGGATGGGTATGATATCCACCTGTGCTGGGTGCCTGGCCATGCCGGCATACAAGGAAACGAACGAGCTGATCGGGCTGCGAAGAAGGCCCTGAACTGTGATCTTGAACCGTGTCTGATCCCTCACTCTGATCTGAAACCACTAATAGCCACCCACATAAAATCCAAATGGCAACATGAGTGGGATGAAAACATTAATAAACTTAAAGAAATTGAACCATCTGTGGGAAAGCCACCACAGACTCATGCGGGAGGTCGGCGGGACCAAGTGGTCCTTAGCCGCTGCCGTATTGGCCACTCGTGGCTTACACATGCTTTTCTGCTCAAGGGGGAACCTCCCCCTGAATGTATTGGGTGTCAGTCCCCACTGACACTCAAACACATTTTACTAAGTTGCGTTGATTTTTTGGCCCTGCGCCAACGGTTCTACACTGCAGACAGTATGCATGACCTTTTTACTAAGGTAAAACAGGAAAACATTTTAGCCTTTTTGAGGGCAGCTGGACTGTACCACCTTATATAGTTTACTAAATGGATTCTATCAATTATTAATAAAACTTTTCTTTTTCTATGGGAATTTGTTTCCCTTGACCACAAATATATGATTGTGAGCTTTCTAAATTAATTAGTGTCTATTGGCACATAATTGATTGTCTGCTTTTACATGTAAAAGCGATGGTTTGAACCAAAAACAAACATTTCTCGCCGTGAATATGGCCTATGCTGCTGACACGGCGAAAAGCAACCACCAATCAATCAATCAATATTATTCATTGAGGAAGAGTAACCCTAGATAAAAGATTCACCCGGTACTTGTAGTACACGGGTGAAGGACAACGTAGTGTAAATACGGGCGAAAATAGGTTTAGTATGGAACATGAAGTAGAAACTGTGGCTCCAGTATTAAATGGCTACCCATATAGGCACAGAGTTGGTAAAATGGGAGAGAATGCAAAAAGACAAGATGGCGGCCGCAGAATGCCGTCGATTTCACTTTAAAATCTTATTAAGCTAGATATTATATTATATTTTTCAACTCAAAGGTAGTGGGCTATCAATAAGACATATGTAAAGAATAATTGTTGCTTCTTAGATGGTGAAATTAGGCTCTCATTTCATTAACCCGCTTTTTTGACCGCTTTTATATAGGGTTGGTATTCACCCGTGTACTGCGACTGCGAGTACCGGGTGAATCCTTTATCTAGAGTAACCCTAGATCACGGTCGGTCTATCACATCACGCTTTGCTGGTGCTTGTGCAGTTCCTGCTGTGAATTGCTACTACAACGCTCCCCTGCACCACACCCACCCCCACAACCCCCACAACCCGATGAGGCTGGCGTGACTGGCGTAGCAACCCGGTGGTGTGTTTTTGAGGAGTTGACGAGACAGTCGAGGCTACAATAACAATACGTGTGCAGTGAAGGAAATACTTCACATCAAAAAGATGTCAGCCATGCAGTCAGATCGCCTCCCACACAGGACGGCAGCCACGACACGAGAACCGGCGCATGGCAAGCTGTATGTGCACAGCGGAAGGCTTTAGTCGAGGAGACCGACACAAATACCACACGCCATGGCCGAATAGGTAGAGCGCAGGATTCCCTCTTTTTGGTGGGGTTTCTTAACGACGCCTCTAGAGCGCATTGATTTTTATCATCGGCTATTGGAAATCAAACACATGGTCATTCTGACATAATTCTTTAGAGGAAACCCGTTGCCACCATAATGGCTACTCTTTCCGATAAGCAGCAAGGGGTCTTTTATATGCACTTTCCTACAGACAGGATAGCACATACCACAGCCTTTGATGAACCAGTTGTGGACCACTGACTGAGTGCAGGATTCCCATGTGGAAGGTCGGCAGTTCGAATCCCAACCAAAGTCAAACCAATGACTTATGAAATTGATACTTGTTGCTTGCTACCTGGCCTGGCGCCCGGCATTGATATGCATTTATCAATGTTTAGTTTGACTATGTCGGGGTTCGATCCAGTAACCTGTTGCGCGGGAAATGGACGCTCTTACCATTCAGCTGCCACAGTGCAGTGATAGGGGCTAAGTGGGAAAGTGACAGTGGTCACTGCATCTATATTGTAATATATATGATGTGTGTAATATATATATAGTTTTATGTGAATGTACTTCATCTTGGCTGAAATAAGCTGTTGCCATCACGCACATCGATTGTCAGTAACCTAGTAGTAGCCCGGATGTGAAGGCCAAATCGGTAGAGCGCAGACTTCCCGTGCGGAAGGTCGGGAGTTTTTATTCCCAGCAGAGTCAAACCAATGACTTACACAATTTATATGTGTCGCTTCCTAGCCCGGCATTCGCCATTCTAAGGAATAGAGCAAGGACCGGTTTGCTCAGTGTCAGGATAATGTGACTGAGTGGGATAGTAGGTCATGGTGCCAGCGACCTGGTCTCCCAGTGGGGCAGCACTATGAAGTCACAATGAGTGCGCATTGTCACAAGTCGGTACCTGTCCTGATATGACCTTAGATGTTGCCAGGATGTAAAACTCAAACAAACAGCAAACAATGACGTAACCTTGTAGTGCATTGTGCATGCATCGCACTAAGGATTACGATTAGGTTGTCGTTGCCACATTCAAAGCACAGTGGGAAAGTCAGAGTCGCTGTTACTAGTGTTAGTGTTAGCACTTCCACCCCCACCCCCACCCACCCCCTACTCCCACTCAAACCAACTCCAATCCCCTGTCGTCAGCTTTAAACGGATTTAAAGAAATCATAAACTTTTACTAACTAAAACCCGTATCTAGATTTGATTCTACATGTCTACCTTATATATTGGTGCACTTATCAAACATTTGTCACCACATAGAATGGACTACTGAGGCAATTTAATAGAACCTGTTACTGCAGAAGTCTATGGTCTCAAATTTGGGCATGCTTGCCTAAATTAATTTGAGTACATTTGCACTTTGACTATTTCAAAAGCTAGCCTTTGAAAATAAATGTTACTTCAAACTAAAGTAGGGCTGCTTGTAATGATCAACCATAATATGTTTATCTAAGAAAATGTCAGAAACTCAAAGCCATTGGACTATGCAACTTTAATGCTGAACTCTGACCAAACCGACACGCCAAGAAAACGCCACTAGACAGTCGGGGAGCAATACGGAGCTGCCAGTATGCTCTTCCCCCCAGCGCCCGCCCCCATAACCCCCTCCCTAACCCCCACCCCCCCCCCCCCCCCCCCCCCATAACCCCCCCCCCCCTTACCTCCCCCGCCTCTTTAACTCCCCCCCCCCCGCCTCACCATCGAGAAATGGTCTAATCGGTTAAATTGTCTGGTTGTTGGAGCTTTACCATATGAACATCTATTGTCATATCCGGTTGGCACTGACTTTTGACAGTGACTTCATAGTGCTGCCTAACTGGGAGACTGACCCCTGTCACTATGACCCAAATTATCCCACATTAACCTAATACTGAGGAGTCCAGTCCTCACTCTATCCTATTTACTGTCGAGCACCTTGTTACCACAAGTTTCAGTTTAGTAAGTTCTATGCTTGACTCGGATGAGGATGGGCAAGGGCTGGTTGGCTAGTGCCACGATAATGTGACTGAGTGGGATATCATCAGCTCACGAAACCGAATGTGCGTTATCCCAATGGGGTTTCCACGAGTGAAAACTGGCACAAGTCGGTATCTGGTTTGATATTACATTAGGTGTTAGTAGGAGGTAAAACCCCAATAAATAAACAAACAAAGCAAAGCTCACCAACCTGTCAGTAGTTGCCGGGCGATTTAGTAAAATGACTCGGTCGCCAGCTAACAAGTCGTAGCCGATTCACAAAACCGAGAATAGACAATATAAACAAGATGTGTGACTTGGCACAGTTTGTTTGTTGTCATTTTATGTTCTAGCAACATCAGCGGTCATATCAGGACGGGTACCGACTTGTGACAGCGCGTACTCATGGCGACTTTATAGTGCTGCCCCACTAGGAGACCTGACCTGATGCCACGCAAAGTCCCATTATCCTGATACTGTGCTAACCAGTCCGAACTCTAGGCTACGTAGTGACAAGGATCAATTTTATAACTAAAAGTCAGTGGTTCGATTCGGTTGGGATTCGAACTTCCGACCTTCCGCACGGGAGGCCTGCGCTCTACCGATTCGGCTATGGTATCCGGTTAATATAAACAAGATGCCTTGTGCTGGTTCTTCTTCAGTTAAAGTTGCATAGTCCGATGAAAACATCAAATTTTTAAAACCAAAATTCTTATCAAGATTTGATGCTACATATTCAACTTAGATACTGGTGCACTTAGTAAGCATTTGTTACTGCATAGAAGGTTGTAATAAGTCAATTTAATAGAGCCTGTTGCTATTGAAGTCTATGGTGTCAGAGTTTTGGCATGCTGGCCAACATTAATTTGGCATGTTTTGACGTAAAATATTTCCAAAGTTAGCCATTTAAAATCAAATTTACTTCCAACTGAAATACAATAGGTTACGACGATCAGCATAATGTATTTAGCTCAGAAAATGGCCGAAACTCAAAACCATCGGACTATGCAACTTTAAATCACAGCATGTGACCCCCACCCTTCGCCCCCACCACCACCCCCACACACTCCCCACCCCACAGCTTCCCACCACTCCACTCAGATGAAAATGCGACACCATTGTGCTCAGATATTGTAATGTGACGACGCTTCTCTTGTTGTGTAAGAAGGGTGTTAAGCCTCACGCTCTGATATGAATACTATTTGGGGGAATGTGATGAAGTTCGAACCTACTCCCCCCCCCCCTACCCCAACTCCCCCAATCTTTCGCCACTCGCTACTCACCCATCCCCACCTCCTCCTTCAATACTCACCAACCTTCCATACTCCCCCTCTCTCCCACTCCCTCCTTTCACACTCCCTTCCCTCGCACTCCCTCCTCCAGAGGGAGTGCGAGGGAAGGCCGAATGAGTTGAGCGTCTGTCCCCGTCCTGATATGACCTTAAATGTTGCTAGGACGTAAAACAACAATAAGCAAACAAACAAACAAACCCTCCTCCAGATGGGATGGACGAATGAGTTGAGCATCTGTCTCCCATTCTGGTAGATCGTAGGTTTGAACCCTGGTCGAGTCAAACCAATGACCTAAAAATTGATACTTGTCGCTTCCTAGTCTGGCGCTCCGCATTATTAGGATAGGGCAAGGAACAGTGGAATGAGGAAGACCAATCATCCAAGATTGAAATTTCCCCTGCTTAATCATCTAATCTACCACCAAAAAATAAATAAAAAATCCACCCTCCCACTCCCTCCCACCTTCCATACTCCATCTTCATCCCACTCCCTGCTTCCACTCCCTCCTTCCCCACTCCTTCCCCACTCTCATTCCTTCCCCACGCTCTGCGTCCCTCCCATCTCCTCCCCCTCCTTCCCCTCACTTACCGCTCCTTCCCCCTCTTCTCATCCCTTCCACACACTCTCCCTCTTTCTCCACTCCTTCCCCACTCTCCCTCCTTTCACTCCTTCCCCACTCTCCCTCCTTTCACTCCTTCCCCACTCTCCCTCCTTTCACTCCTTCCCCACTCTCCCTCTCTTCACTCCTTCCCTTCTCCCCCCTCCTTTCACTCCTTCCCCACTCTCCCTCCTTTCACTCCTTCCCACTCTCCCCTTTCACTCCTTCCCCACTCTCCCTCCTTTCACTCCTTCCCCACTCTCCCTCCTTTCACTCCTTCCCCATTCTCCCTCCTTTCACTCCTTCCCCACTCTCCCTCCTTTCACTCCTTCCCCACTCTCCCTCCTTTCACTCCTTCCCCAATGTCCCTCCTTTCACTCCTTCCCCATTCTCCCTCCTTTCACTCCTTCCCCACTCTCCCTCCTGGTGGGCAGTGTGTATACACAATCAACGGGTGATCAGAGGACGTAGAGCGGAAAAAGCACGGTGCTCTCTGTGGGAATTGTATTTGGACAGGGAGAGAAAAAGTCTCAAGACTATAAACCATCTTCCTCTTTAACAGATAAATAGCTCACTGATACTGGAACTTACACATTGAGTGACTGGGCGCGGTGGCCGAATCGGTAGAGTGCATTTTTGCTTTGTTTTTGTTTTACGTCCTAGCAACATTTAAGGACAGGTACCGACTTGTGACAGTCCGCACTCATGACGACTTCATAGTGCTGCCCCACTGGGAGACCAGGCTGCCACCTCCTTGCCCTGATATCCCACTCAGTCACATTATCCTGACACTGAGGCATCCAGTCCTTGCCCTATCCTAATAATGACGAGTGACTGACTAGGAAGCGACAAGTATACATTTTAAAGTCATTTGTTTGATTCAATCAGGGTTCGAACCCACAAACCCATGGGTTCGGATCCCCCGATCTCCCAAAACAGGAGGCGGAGGCTCAACTCATTCGGGCATCCGGTCTGGTGTCGGTAGAGTGCAGGCCTCTCGTTTAATTCCCGGTCGAGTCAAGCTGATGACTTACCAAATGTATGCTTGTCGCTCCCTAGCTTGGTCCTCAGCATTATTATATAGGCATTATAGGATAGGGCAAGGACTGGTTAGTTCACTGTCCGGATAATATGACTGAATGGGAAATCGGGTCATGGTGCTGATGACCTGGTCTCCCAATGGGGCAGCCACCACTGTCACAAGTCGGTACCTGTCCTGCTTTGACCTTAGATGTTGCTAAGACGTAAAACCCCAACAGACCATCTGATTGTGCAAGTCACACTAGGTTATGTGCGGGGCGAGACACGGGCCAGGGAATGTCTCCAAAGTGCTGCTGGGGGCGGGAGGGAGGAGGGCGGGCGATAAAAGGGTAATACTATGCATAGTGACATTAGAACACACCCCCGGTGCAGTAAACCCCGCCCTCGCCGCTGGCACAAAATGACGACTTCTGTTTTGACGAAAGAAAAAAACACGCCATTAAAAACCCCAAACAAAACAAGGGTCTCTGAGCTTGTCTTAACTGCTCACACGTGCGCCAGCAAAAAAAAAGGGAGAACAAAAAAGACCACCAAAAAATGGTGACATGTGGTTCCCCGCTGTTCACACCGATGCCATGGTATTTTCAGCGTGAATAAGGTATCACAATACTAAACTTGATGAGAGCCTGCCTCTCAGGTGGGAAGGAGATAGCTGAATCGTGACACAATATGTCTGTGTAGCTATGTGTCTGTCTATGTCTCTCTGTGTCTGTCTGTGTCTGTGTCTCTCTCTGTGTCTCTCTGTGTCTCACTCTGTTTCCTTCTATGGCTCCCTCTTTGTCTATCGGTGTCTATCTGTGTTTATTTTTCTGTGTCGCGGTGTGTGTCTCTGTGTGTGTCTGTGTGTGTGTCTCCCTCTGTGTCTCCCTCTCTCTCTCCCTCTGTCTCTATGTCTCTCTGAGTGTATGTGTGTCCCTCCGTCTCTCTGTGTATCACTGCGTCTGTCTTTGTCCCTGTATGTCTTCTGTGTCTCTCTCTGGTCTATCTCTGTGTCTTTCTCTGTGTCTATCTGTGTCTCCCTCTATATCTATCCGTGTTTCTCTGTGTGTCTCTGTGTGTCTCCCTCTGTGTCTCTATATGTGTATTCATGCGTGTCTCCCTCGGTGTATCTCCGTCTGTGTCTCTCTGTGTCTCCCTCTGTGTCTCTGTGTCAATCTCCATGTCTCCCTCCGTGTCTCCCTCTGCGTCTCTGTCACCCTCTTTTTCCATCTGTGCCTGTTTCTGTGTCTATCTGTGTATATATGTGTCTATCTGTGTCTATCTGTGTGTCTATCTGTGGCTCCTTCTGTATCTCTCTGGAGAGTCCGTGTTGATTTATTGCTGCTGGTTGCTGCCATTACATTGAACACATATGATTTAACCCATTCGCAACGTCACGTATTAAGGTGCACCCTTCCCCTCCCATACCCCCCCACACCCCACCCCACCCCAACCCAACCCACCTAACACAATCCCCCTTTGACTTAAGGCCCCGTCAGATTACGATGCATATCGCAAGCGTGCGGCCAATGCGTAAATCACTTTTTTACATCGTATACATAACGTACGCCAACATAAAATCCACACGTTGTCGAACGTTGTTGTAAAGTTTTGTGCATGAACAAAACCTTGCCGACCCCCTGACCCGCGATGCCATACCTCTACGAACATTGACGTACATTGACGTATACCAACGAGCGCCTAATGCATGTGTAATGCATAACAACGTATCCTGACGTAGCTGGCAAAAATCACATACGTCGGCGCGATGCGTCATAACGTGACAGCCACTTTAGTTAGAACACGCCACCTGTGTGACACCATAAAATAACTTGATATGCTTCGATGGTTTCAGGTGTTTTTTTTAACGCTAATGTGTAATGTTTGATAACATTATATCTCGTGTAACAGTCAAGCCTTTTATTCCAAACTTTTCCCAATAATAAAGGTGATGATTTTCATAGAGAGACACATTGCTTGTACAAATGCAGGCGGTGTCCTGCGGCGAGGGAGCTATATACTGCCGGTGGTGTTCTGATGCATGGATGCATTCAAGTAGCATAGTCCGGTGCTTTTGAGCTTCTGCCATTAAAAACAAAAGATAAATATATTAGGTTGGTCATTATAATCTACCTTACTTTAGTTAGAGTCCAGACGGGATGACCGCATGAGTTAGAGCACCCGTCTCCCGTGTTGGGATCGTCGGTTCGAACCCTGGTCGAGTCAAACAGTGGGGCAGCACTATAAAGTCGCCATGAGTACGCACTGTCACAAATCGGTACCCGTCCTGATATGACCAGCCAGCACCATGACCTGGTATCCCACTCACTCACATTATCCTGACACTGAGCCAACCAGTCCTTGTCCTATCCTAATAATGCCGAGTGCCAGGCTAGGAAGCGACAAGTATCAACTTTTAATTCATTGGTTTGACTCGACCATGGTTCGAACCCACGATCTACTAAACACGGGTCATGGACGGTCTAAATCATTCAAGCGCCTGTCACACCTTACCGGATTGAGCAATGGACATGAACCCGACAAAGAATTTTCTAGTCCGGTGGTGTCTGGTGACAAAATGTATCGAAATGTACCAAAATGGAGCGTAATTGGGTTAATTTCCGCCAGGCCACTGGACAAGTACCATACATGTACCGTACATGTACCGGACGAGAACCAGACGAGAACCAGACACGTAACGGATGGGTACCGGACATGAACCGGTCAAACCGGACATCAATGGATGGGTACCGGACACAGACGGATGGGTACCGGACATGAACCGGACACCAACCGGACACGTCAGTCCGGCGGTGTCCGGTAGAAGTTTTGTGCATGTTCAAAACTTGTACCGGTCACCGCCAGACACCACCAGACACCGCCAGACGGGTACCGGACATTGCCGTATTTCACCAGACTTTGTCCGGTTCCCCAGTCACCATTGCACACACACAACCACAGTCAGTTTAAAGCTGCATAGTCCGATGAAATATCAAATTTTCAAAACCAAACCAAATATCTAGATTTGATTTTACATATCTAACTTAGATACTGATGCACTTATTAAGCATTTGTTTCTGCGTAGAAGGCAATACTGAGTCAATTTAACAGAACCTGTTACTGCAGAAGTCTATGGTGTCAGAGTTATGGCAAGCATGACAAAACTAATTTTCCATGTTTGCACTCAAAATATCTCAAAAGTTTACCATTTAAAATAAAAGTAACTTTGAACTAATGTAAAGTAGATACTAGTGATCGATCTAATATATTTATCTCAGAAAAAATACAGGAATTCAAAACCATCGGACTATGCAACTTTAATAGAAGCTGTTACTGTAGAAGAGGCTATGGTGTCAGAGTTTCGGCATGCTAGCCAAAACTAATTTGACATATTTGCACTTTAAATCTCTTAAACCATAGCCATTTAAAATAAAAGTTACTTCAAACTAAAGGAAGGTAGCTTATAACAATCAATTCTATATATTTATCTCAGAAAAATGACAACAATTCAAAACCATTGGACTATGCAACTTTAGTGATATATTATGAGCACACCTATGTTTCAGAACAAGAACCGATGATGCAAACAAACTCAACCACCGTCAAAGCGCGTTCATCTTCACGGAAACCACCTGGCTGACGAGGGAGTGTGTGGGTGTGTGTGGGTGGGAGGGGATAGGGGGTCAAATCTAGCTCGGCGCTGTCGACTGGCATGTTCCATATGAGGACAAACCGGACGCTGCAGACCGGCGTTCTCAGGAGGCAGTCGGGCTGGTTCCAGCTGACTCACTCCGCACTCCACACTCCACACTCCACACTCCACACTTCGCACTCGTCACACCCCGCACTCCACTCTCCATACTCCACACTCTGCAATCTGCACTCCGCACTCCACTCTTCACACTCCACTCTTCACACTCCACTCCACACATCATACTCCGCACTCCACACTCCTCACTCTGCACTCCACACCCCACAGTCCACTCTCAACACTCCACACTCTGCACTCCGCACTCCATACTCCACTCTTCACACTCCACTCTTTACACTCCACACATCATACTCCGCACTCCACACTCCACACCCCACACCCCGCACTCCGCACCCTGCACTCCGCACTCCACACCCCACACCCCCCGCACTCTGCAACCCACACTCCACACTCCGCACTCCACTCTCAACACTCCACACTCTGCACTCCATACTCCACTCTTCACACTCCACTCTTGACACTCCACACATCATACTCCGCACTCCACACTCCACACCCCGCACTCCGCACCCCGCACCCCGCACTCCACACCCCACACCCCCCGCACTCTGCAACCCACACTCCACACTCCACACTCCAGCCCAGCCGGCCCTTCTGCTTGTAATGCCGGGCTCTGACACTAACAGCACCCGACAGGACATTGTTTGTTGTTTTACGTCGTAGCCACATCGTTGGTCACATAAGGACGGGTACCAACTCATAGCATCTTTATAGTGCTGCCCCCTGGGAGACCATGCCGCCAGCACCATTACCTGATATCCCACTCAGTCACATTATCCTGACACTGAGCCAACCAGTCCTTACCCTATCTTAATAATGCCGAGCGCCTGGCTAGGAAGCGACACGTATCAACTTTTACGTCCTTGGTTTGTCTCAACCAGGGTTCGAACCCACAAACTCATGGGATCAGATCCCGTGATCTCCCAAAACGGGAGACGGACACTCAACTCATTCAGCCATCCCGTCTGGTCCCCGACAGGACAAGTCACGCTGCCAACTACTTAGCGCTCAACCCGAGTATGGCTGGCACACGACACTCTAATCTACTGGATTTTGGTACGCCTACTAAACATGTTTTTACTTCAAAGATCTCTAAAGGTATCCAATTGTCATAAAGGTTACCTCAAAGTAATGAAGACTGCGTTATAATGGTTAATCAGATATATTTATTTGATCAATATAGCAACGAATCAAAAGCCATCGGACTATGCAACTTTAAATATAGAAATATGACTCTAGATGGCACCCTCTAGGTATAGTTCAACCTGTGAGTATATTTCAGAGTCCATTCGGAGCTAGCTACATAAGCTGTCCCATGTATGCTGCCATGCAGCACCTACTCATCCCTCAGAGGGGGCAGGGAATTTTCTTTATTGTTGTTTTACATCCTAGCAACATCTGAGGTCATATCAGGACGAATATCGACTTGTGACCATGCACACTCATGGTGACGTTATAAAGCTGTCACAGTGGGAAATCCGGCCGCCCGCACCATGACCCAATATCCCACACAATGATATTATCCTGATACTGTGCTAACCAATACTTGTCCTATCCTAGTAAAGTTGCATAGTCCAATGAAATATATCAATTTCAAAACCAAACCAATTATCTAGATTTGATTTTACATATCTAACTTAGATACTAATACACTTATTAAGCATTTGTTTCTGCGTAGAAGGCAATACTGAGTCAATTTAACAGAACCCGTTACTGCAGAAGTCTATGGTGTCAGAGTTTTGGCAAGCATGCCAAAACTAATTTTCCATGTTTGCACTCAAAATATCTCAAAGGTTTACCATTTAAAATAAAAGTAACTTTGAACTAATGTAAAGTAGATACTAGTGATCAATCTAATATATTTATCTCAGAAAAAATACAGAAATTCAAAACCATTGGACTATGCAACTTTAATGCAGTGCGCCAGGCTAGGTAGCGACACGTATCAATTTGATAAGTCATTAGTTTGACTTAACTGGGATTCGAACTCTTGACCTTCTGCACGGGAAGCCTGCGCTCTATCGATTCGGCCACCGTGTAGACCGGTAAGTCGGTCACAACAAGTTCGCCGGTGTCACTTGAAATCGGCCAGGTTAAAGCAGGGCATAAGAGATGTCAGACGTCAGGGATAGGTTGACCCCAATGACCTCTACAGGAGTGGTCACGTGGCATGTCACGGCGCGTCTGCCACTACGTCACTCTAAATGACTTATGCCAGTCACTGATGGTTACAGTCAATGGGTGGGGGGAGGGAGACTTATAAGTTATATGTTGTTAAAGTGCCTCGCGATGTTGAAGTAGAAGACTCTTTTTTTTTTACTAATTGTTTGTTTATTCTGCTCATAACGGTTAAGTGCATGCATGCATTTGTTTTTGCCGCTATGCAGTACTAGTCATAATCCATGCGGATTCATTTCCTTTATCAATCATTTCTGTAAACTTGTTTCTGGTGTAAAATCGGGGAGTTTTTAATTTGTTTGGTTTTTGTTTTTATTTTGTGCATAATTTGTTTAGTATGGTGTAAGTGAGTCTTTTTCTTTTGTCTGCATGATGTTAAAGTTGCATAGTCCGATGGTTTTGAGCTTCTGTCATTTTCTGAGATACATTTATTAGCTTGATCGTTATAGTCTACCTTACTTTAGTGTGAAGTAACGTTATTTTAAAGTGACTATCTTAGAAGATATTTGAAGTGCAGACATGCTATTGTAAAATATTCTGATTTAATGCATTGGTGGGGGAATGCAAATGTTCTATTACTGATCGGGTATACGTGACCAGGTGCATGTATGTGTATATGTAGGTGCTGGTGGTGCCTGAGTGAGATGTAAATAGAGATAGTGGTGCTGGCAGGGCTGTGTGTAAGGGGCAATCAGAGCCTACCGCCTCTCCCAGCTGCTAGTTAGGATCACCACACTCAGGCTCAAGGCAGGTGGTGGCCAGGGTAGCCACACAGCTTGGTGGTGGTGGGCAGACCACTGGTAACCATGTTGGATCCCTATTGGTAGAGCTAAGAATGCTTGTTTCCCATTGGGGGAAAAGGGTGGGGTGATACGCTACAATAAACCCATGTACCATATAAATAATACACCAGAAGGCTTGACTCTCTCTCTTCTTTCACACTTTATACTCTTCCTTTGTCTTTGTCTGTATTTATTTGACTATAGCCTGCCTTCACAACCACAGATTCGAGCCTTTGCATACTGGTGACCACAATGAGTGGTAAATCTATTAGTTGGAGGAAGGATTCAACTTTACTATATGGAGACCTAGTCTTGACACTATGTTAATATTGGCATGCTTGTCAAAGCTCTGACCCCATAGGCTTCAGTGAAACATGTTCTAATAAATTGACTCAGTATTCCCTTCTATGTAGAACACACGTTTACTAAATGCACTAGTATCTAAGTTGTACATTTCACTTATTCTAATTGATATTAAAGAAAGGTATTTACATGACAGTATTTCTGACATAAATTAAAGCAGCATAGTCCGATGAAAACATCAGATTTTCAAAACCAAAACAATTATCTAGATTTGATTCGACATATCTAACTTAGATACTGGTTCACTTTTCAAACATTTCTCAATACATATAATGGAATACAGAGCCAATTTAATATAACCTGTTATTGCAGAAGCCTATGGTGTCAGAGCTTTGACATACTTGCCAATATTAAATTTGCATGGTTGCGCTTCAAATATTTCAAAAGTTAGGCATTTAAAATCAAAATTACTTCAAACTAAAGGAAGGTAGATTATTGTGATCAAACTACTATATTTATCTCCGAAAATGACAGAAACTCAAAACCAACAGACTATGCAACTTTAATAATAATATCCCCCATATCATCGCTGAAAGGAAGTAAGCGTTGACACTGACACTGCTGACAAGATAGAACCAAAACCCTAGTGGCCGAACTGTGAACCAATCCACAGCTGCGCCTTGTATTATTCCTTATTCGCACAAATCAGTCATAACAGTCGAGAGCTCAGTATGTGTCGGCGACGACATGGGGTTTTCTTTTGTTCTCTTCCTTTCTCTTCACCACATTTTAAGAGTATTTATCGCTGCAATTGACAGCCATAACCTGTGCTGTAACCACCGCTACTTGACCGCCAATGTGACTGCTCCAGGTGCATTGTGGGACATGTGACGGCGCGGCTTCCGGTTTGAACACCAACCTGCCAAACAGCCAACTGTTACGTTGCCTGGACGATATAAACACCGGAAATGGCAATTGTGTCAATTTTAGAAAACACTACTCCCCCCCCCCCCCAACCCGTCATCACCTCACACCATTTCTCACACACCCGCTGCGGATTTCAAAGGAAATGTGGATAAAATTGATTCAGATGTGGTGGTCTGTAGTCTGGCTAGTTACAGGTGTTGTTTTTTTTTGGGGGGGGGGGATTGTGATGAATTTATTTACCTTGCCTATAACAGATAAATATGTCCAGACTTGTTTTTACCACTGGACATGAGTACAGTAAAACCTCTCTAAATCGACCGACCATGGTGGTCCATTATTAGGGAGGTTGTCGGTTTATACAGTTAGAATATCCTTACAATGGTATTGGTGGTACCCAAATAAAGCGATCGATATAGCGGAGTGGTCGATCTGTGGAGGTGGTCGGTTAGAGAGGTTTTACTGCAGTCCAATTTCATTCCAATCTTGAATTTTGTTTTATTGATCATTTTTGTTCTGTCGTTGTTTCTTTATATGAGTTGTAACTGTTTGTAGATTGCACACAGTCAAAATCCTGCTTTTACCTTGCTTTTTGTTGGTCCATTTACCTATAATTGCTTTTCTTATTTCTGTGTACATTTCTATCATAGCTTGTACATTTTATTGGATAACTAATGGTGCTGTCACACTACGACGTAATGGCCAACGTGAGTTCGACGTGGGTGACATTTTGTCATAACGTCGAAGATCGTCGGACCACGTTAGAGTCACGTTAGGGTCACGTTAAAGTGACATCGCATCACGTCGACTCACGTCGACTCATGTCGAGGTGCGTCGGAGGACGTTGAAATTTTGGACACGTTGAAAACTTTCGATGAAGCTTCGACGAGATGGTAACACGTTCGAGTCATGTCACAGTCACATTACGGTCACGTTACGCCGACGTTAGGCTCTCATTATGCTCACGTCATCTACGTTAGGTCCATATCGCATTACGTCGTTGATGAGCATCCAGCGTGGCCGTAGCGTCGTGGAGATTGTGCGAACGTTTTGGAACATGATCTGAACGTGCTCTGAATGTGGCCTGAACGTGGTCTGAACTTGGTCGGAATGTGGTCTGAACGTTTTGCCTTTGGGTATATAAAAGCTGCCCTGTCCAGCGAGCGCTTGTGCACGTTCTGGTGATGTTGCGAAGCCTCGTTGAGGTCACGTCGACCACATTAGCGCCATGTCAGAGCAGCGGAGCGACATCATCGACGCGGCTGGGAAATCCCCTTTGAGTATGACATGGCGATGTTAGGCTGGGCGTGATCACGTCTGCCACGTTCGACACTCATTGTGGTGATGTTGACGCACGTCGGTTACTCGGATGTGTCCACGCTGGGACGGATGTTATCATGTCCGCTCGACGGTCCGCCGCCGCTACAGTCACATTTGAATGACGTCGAGCACGCAAAGACCTTGCAGGCATCACGTTCACCAAATAAATATCTTCAACGTCCTTTCTCGTTCCGACGACATTAGACCGACGTTACAACCACGTCGACTACGCTGTGGTGTCATCCAACTTGGCCCCGTATTTGCATATTACGTCGAGATTTTCGATACATTTCATGTTGCACGCACGTCGGCGCGTTACGTCGTAGTGTGACAGGACCATAACTAATTTCAGGTTGGATAATTGAAATAGTTCATTGCTTTCTTTAAATTGTCATAACCATTTCACTGGTAGAGCGGTAACCTCCCTCCCTCCTTCCCCCCCTCCACTCCCTCCCCTCTCCCTTCCTCCCCTCCCTCCCCTCCGCCTTCCTCCCCTATCTCCCATTCCACTTCAACCCTCCCCATTGCTCTCTCCCCCCTTCTCCCTCCACTCTCTCCCTCCATTCCCACCCCGCCCCCCTCCGCCCCCCTCCCTCCCTTCCCCATCCCCTCTCTCTCCCTCACTCCCGAGTCTTTTCCAATCTGACTTCTCAATGGAAACCGCGCCAGTCACTACTATTACTAGTCGTACTAGTAGTACTAGTAGTACTAATAATATTAGTAGTACTACTACTACTAGTCATACTAGTAGTACTAGTAGTGTTAGTAGTACTACTACTAGTCGTATTAGTAGTACTAGTAGTTTTAGTAGTAGTGCTACTACTAGTCGTATTAGTAGTACTAGTAGTATTAGTAGTACTACTACTAGTCGTACTAGTAGTACTAGTAGTATTAGTAGTACTACTACTACTAGTCGTACTATGGGGAGCATAAATACTGAAGTTGCATAGTCCGATGACTCCCAACAACCGAATGTCTATATTTTGTACTGGGGGTCATTAAACAAAGTCCGTTGAGAGCATCAACTGTTTTAAACCAAAATACATTTCATGATACACATTGAACTTAGATACTGGTGCCCTTATTAAACATGTGGTACTGCATACAATGACACGCTAAGGCAATATAATAGAAACCTATTAGTACTGAAGCCTATCTTGTCAGCATTTGTATGTGCTTGCCGAAATAAATTTGGTCATATTTTCATTTCAAATATTTCCAAACTTAACCATTTTTAATCAAAGTTACTTTGAACTACGTAAAGTAGGGTCGATTATAACAATCACCCTAATATGTCTAAAAATATGTCAGAAACTCAAAGCCATCGGACTATGCAACTTTAAGTATTTATTGTCAGATATTAGGCTTGAAGCCTGAGGGAATCTGGGATAAGCTTTGTATGAGGTTGCAGTACAGGAACTGCATGGTGTCGCTGTTGTTTTCTTCCACTCACCTTCAATAAGTTGGATTACAAATGAGACTGTCTCAAAAGGTGCTAAGCAATATGGGACAAGACTTTGTCCATTGTAACGATCAACATACTATCTGCTTATGCATTTGCTCAGGATAAACTGATTTGTTTTTTACATGGTGTTTCATAATCCCAATAGAATACATATTGATTTGAAGCAAATGTTCTTGCGTTTTCAGTGTAACCGTTTCTGTGCTGTTTTGTGTCAATCGTTACAATGGACGAAACAAAACAGAGTTATCACCTTTTGAGACAGGCTCATATACAAAAACCTTGCACACACTGCTGGAGAGTAGTTATCTGCGTACATAACTAGTTTGTTTGTTGGGGTTTTACACCCAGCAACATTTATGTCCATACCAGTATGGGACAGAACTAGTAATTCTGTCCCATATTCAACTGCTTTAACTCTTGGAGGCAGTGTCACAGTGTAAAACGGTTTAAAACGGGTCTTTTCACAATGTGCATGTGCATGCATTTCTGCCTGATTGAGATTGTATCCATGTTTAATAACTTGTTGATTGCTTGTTAACTTGTTAGTGCAGAGGATAATAATTAATATATATAACTATCATTATCAAACATAAAATATTCACTACAATGTTTCCTTAAGGAATCCTTTCTTGTCTCGCCCTACATTTCCTTCACAGACAGAAGCAAGCCAGAAATTCAAACAAGATTTCAGGCTTGACTTTCGACTTTGATTCATGCGCATTGCGAAAATCCCTGTTTTAAACTGGGTACCCTTTCAAACTGCGACACCAGTCCAGGAGTGCCTGAATGTACTCGCAATTGGGTAGCACTATATTTCTGATATGATCTACAAATCTTTAGGGAAACATTTATAGAAATGCAATTAAACGACAGCCGCTTCCGGGCTGTAACTTGTAATCATATGGATACTGCGTGCTCTGCAGTGATATACACCTAGAGCCTGTTAACGAATATTGTGGTGTTCCCCCACTAAGCTGCACTGCAAAGGGACATGTGATATGTCCCGGCCCACCAGCGGGACACCCAATGGAAGGTAACCATGCCAAAAGTAGCCAGATGGCACACCACACAGCTACGTACAAGCCTATGATATGTAACTCGTCTTTGGCAAACTGCCTCCCGGGCTTTCGGGTGGTCAAGGAACGCCAAGAGCAAAAGCTCTTGGACTTTTCTTCCGATGGCGAGGAGCACTACAACTCCCCATTCAGTATGGATGAGTTGAGGTGTTCTTTGGAAAGCTCGCATGACACAGCAGTTGGACCTGATGGAATTCATTATCAATTTTTGAT